>CAIGRN010205251.1:0-21148 GCA_903798345.1 Fraxinus anomala | reverse complement strand
GTACAAATGAGTAAGCAATGGAGTACATAAGTTTCTAAATATTTAGATTTTGAAGCTATTTGAAAGCACTATGGAGACAACGAAAAAGGAAAACATCTTATGAACTTACATTATTATCACGGCCGTTTTGCAGGGACACCAAAGGGAAGATCAGTAAGGCCTCCACAAATAACACCTAGTGGACGCAGTATGAGAATGAATTCCGAAAGTCAGCTGATGTTAATAAGTCCAAAGCCATGGAGGACATCCGGTCATGTCTCTGATTCCGAGCTCTCCTAGGAATTCATTATAAAAGTTTGATACAGAACCACGAACCAACTTCCACAAATTCTTTTAGTTTCATCAGTTAACTGCAAGCATTTTCTTAGGTTAGGTTAGGATAATTTAGGTAACAGGACAACGATTTACAACAGAAAGGCAAGACCTCAAAATTGTACATAAAACAATCCAAAGTTTGATGCTTTTTTACTTGATCTCTTATTGAACTATTTCTTGTTGCTTTTTGATAATTTAGTACAATTTTAAACCTTTTCAATTATATATTCTATCGATGTGTCCTGCAGTTTCCACATTTGAAGTGCTTTCGTTCTTCATAGTTCAAACTTTCGTGTAAACTACAAAGAAAAGTGAATTATGTTTCGAAACAAAACTTCAACGCTTATTTTCTTGTTGAGGAAGGTTTGTTGTTCTTCCAATCCTTCTTGTATCCTTTTTCTTATTGAAAACAAGCATGGCACATAATGTAGGCATAAAATATGGGATTGACTTGGATGCATTTTCTATCTAGTTGTTATCCTTTCTTCTTTTGATGTCATATTCTTGCCATATATATTGCATCTAAATCATTCACTCAATTGTGAAGTAGACAACAATACTAGTTTACAAAATAAAGTAACTTTAGTGGCGACACATACCCTCCCTCTCGAGTAGTGGCAAATCTAGGATTTCGAGTGAGCACGGCGGTCTTTGACTGTTGATCGTCAATAGCCGCGATAAAAATCAAATATATCTATTACTTTGGTACAACTTAACATATGTGCTTTTGTTACATTTAATAACACTATTTTTAAATGATGAAAAATATTGAATTAAAATAATTGCATGACGGAAATATTGAGCTAAAATAATTGCATGATGGATTGCTCTTGTAGTGAGTCGAACTCGAGACCTCTGGCTTCTTTTCCTTTACAATGATTATAATAACTATGCTTTAAAATGATGAAAAATATTGAACTAAAATAATTGCACGATGGATTGGTCTTGTAGAGAATCAAACTCAAGATCACCCGCACTAAATAGACATTCTTACCAACTAAGGTTCTATTTGGGTCGAATTAAAATCTGATTTTAATCTAAGTCAAAGTCAAATAATCAATATTAACCACATCTTTCATGGGTTTCACGTCTTTTCAACCATACATTTCAAAAACTTCTATTACAATCCACTAAAAATCTAATTTTAATCCTCACTAAACACCCTCTAAATTACCAGAGTTGCTTGAAAATAAATGAAATTACAAATATAAATCCAAACAAATATATACATTGAAAAAAAAAAATTAATACCGGTGGATCCAGAACGAACGGTCGTTGATGCTAGTTGGGTGCTGGATCGGCTGGTGCTCTCGAGCCAACACCTAGTTGTACTAGTAACATTTACTTCTCTATAACGAACTCGAGACAACATCTATGTAATCTCGATTTCAAGTTCCATGCAATCTACTTCTTCGGAACTTCTAGTCCCATTTTTGTGCTCTACATAGAGTAAGACTTCTTCGGAAATTCTAGTCCTATTTTCATGCTCTAAATAGAGCAAGATAACTTCTACAACTAAGGTCTAGGGTTTAAGGATTGGTACTTCCCCTACCCCATCCTCCACCACTCACATAAAGAAGGATATCTTCTCCCTAGATGATAGCACTAATTCAATATATGCGGATGGCGAACAATAAAGTATGGCCACATTTGATCTCCTTATCCTTCTAACTCAAAGCTTAAGGTATTATTCGGGTTGTCTAACTCCCGGCTCGATCAATCCACATCATAGAATGATTTGATGATTCTTTTCATAGAATTCCATTAAACAACCTCCCCAAAAAGTGTGAGGTAGCTTGAAATGATATTGAACCAGATAAATCTCTTGGTTTCAAAATCATCGACGCTCAGTCCTAAAAGTTCAAGTATCGAACTTTATCTAAAAGTTTAAGCCCAATTGTTTAAGTATATTCATCATATTCTCATCAACGGCCTAACATAAAAAAAATGGTATGGTTTTCTTGAGAACTTGTAATATATCAAGGTTCATAAAATATTAGAAAATAATAAAAAAAGAAGGAAAATGTTTCTAATGTTAATAATTATTGAAGACAGGCCAGAAACAAATTAAACGGCCAACCATATTAATCTCTAATTATAGGACTAATATACAGAAGAAATATAATCATTCACTCGTACTTTCTGCTTTCCACACAAATATCATCAATCCAATTCTTTCTTTTTCTTATCGATCTTTTTACTTGTATGACTTGATTGAGTCTGAAACAGTAATCGACTGATAAAGAGAGATTTTCCTACTCCAAGAACAAAGTAGAAACTCTATAGATTTTTTTATTTTTTTATTTTTATTTTTATAATAGCTGCAGTTGATCAAAGGTAAATAGATTTCGGCTCTCTCTTTTCCTATTATAATTAGACTAAATATGGATCTCTGTCTAAATTTATTGAATAAATAGTCATTTATATCTTTTCAAAAACCTGATTTTCTTTGGAACTTGATAGACGGTTAGCCCTGCTTAAAAGCACCTTTTAGCTGTTTATTTGGGCCCAGAAAGAATAGGAGAAAAATCATGCTTTTAAGCGGGTGGTCAAACATACCAAGAGAAATCATAGAAATGCACTTATATATTCAGAAATTCTGCATTTTCTTGTGAATCTTATATACTAATCTCCAAAGACTACTGCTTTTGCTTGTTATAACAGCAAAAGAAATGGCAGAATCTGTGTTGAATAAGGTTGCTGACAATGGAAGAGGAGAAGAAGAGAATATTGGGAACGAAGGGAATTTTGACACCAATACAAACACATGGACACGCTTGTCCATGCAGGGTTAAATCTTCTTTTGGTTCTTTCATCGCTCTCTTTATCCTCGGAAGAATGTACCAGTCTTGAGGAAAAAAGTGATGAAAATCATAAAGAGAAGCATAATGTATCGAATTTACGACCAAGAAAGCCAGAAATAAATGAATTAAGGCATTGAACGTCAAATCTCAAGGGTTGTTGCCAAGATACGGGATTGCAGGTAATTTCAAACTTTTTCTTAAATTATAGATTTTTCCCCAGCAGTTATATAAATCTTCTTTGTAATTTCCAATTCAGGCACAGAGAGAATGTGGGTTTGAGAAGATACATTGATCTTTGTATGATGTATCGGTTGCGCCTCAAGTAAATAAGCGTTCCTGACATATTTGGTACACTGAACACATAATTGGTACATTGAACAGAATTAAAGTAAGGCATGCAAGTGAATTTATTGATTATCTTAACTCTAGCATACCAAACATGTCATTTTTGTATTTGTGTCAGGTTATGTACAATATTATGTGCAACATAAATGGAAAAACACAAATTTTGTTAATGCAGTTCTTTCATTTTGTGGAATTGCCGTTTGTTACATAGGCTACAGAAAATACTCCGTTCAATTCATTATACTTAAAAGAGAAGGAAATATAGATTCAAGCATGTTCGGGTTGTGGAAGGCAGCCTTTAACCCTTCCATCAACCACGATGTACAAAAATGCATGGATGGAAAACAGAAAGGGACAAGCGTAACTCGATTAAACACCATGATTCATCTAAAACTCGAGAATTTTGTTCATTAAAACGATACAAAAACATTCAAGATTATGTCTATGCTTTCTACGACTTAACAGCAACCTGCAAAAGCATTTATTGTACTATTCCTCGATAGTTCTTATTGACATCATGGTTCGGAAACCCAAGAGAAAAACATGCATCATTAGACAGGAGGAACGTATAAAAATAGGTTGGATAGTTTCTAACTTATCGCTCTGCAAAAGAGGATAGCAGCATCAACATTATCGTCTCTCTCTTACCCCGCCTACAAAAATCACATGTGAATAATGAACATTGAAGTGCCCCTCACCTCAATCGGATATTCTAATCTCAACACCAAGGATGTCCTTCACTTGTTCATAAGTCACGAAAGCAATAGCGATAGATGGAACCACCTGGACAAAAAGTTGTAATATTAAACCCGTGTTTGGTGGGTATTAAAATAAGTTTTTTAGTGAATTTTGATAAAAATTGAAGAAATATGTGGTTAAAAAGTTGTGAGACCCATGAAATATGAGGTTAAATTGATTATTAACTTTGACTTAAATTAAAATTTAAAATTTAATCGGTACGAAATAGGGACTAAATTATACAAGTCAATCTACACAAAGTACATTTGCTTCAATGGTCAACGTTTAACTCGTAATTTTTTTTCCCTGAAAAATGTCAGACTAATTAACCAGATATAGATTTGTTACCATTTGGTCTGAACCCTAAGTGCATGTTGGACAAGTAGTATTAGACCTTACTTTACAGTGGACACAATTTTATCTCCATTCTCTATTTTCTTCCTTGGTATACTATCCAATCCACCTTTCCATACAAACCATAAATGCCACTCTAGAAACGGCAGATTGGGTTTGTTATTTAACAATGCCAATTGCAAGTGAGCCCATTCCTTTATTCAATCGTGCTACAGTGACATAATCCTTGACGTAATATGACATGACATTCCATCATTGGATTGTTTTAAACACGGTCAACTTTTTCATCAAATCATGTGCAGCCATTTCGGATTATGTCACTACATTTATTAATTTTCTTTTCGCAAAGTGGCAAAATCCTTCTTTATTAGCTTCCGGTAAAACTTTTTCACTGTGTTAAAATTTCCCAAAAACAAAAAAAATTAGTCTCAAGATCCCCTCCAAAACACATACGACTCACCGGCCAAATGATTTCACCCTTCAACAAAGTATACATTTCATTATACAGTCAGGTCAAATTCAAATTTCTGTCCGAATTAGTAGTCCATTTCTGATTCCTTTTTTTTTTAATGTATTTGTTTTGGATTGTTTTCCTAATATATTTAACCAAATAGTTTATCATTATTGTGGTCAGAACTTTATTAAACCTCAATTTAATATTTTTGGAACAATTTAAAGTAGTTTTTCCATGCCACAAGCACTGATTAAAGTTCCAGGCTGAGTGGCAATATTTGCACATTTAACCAAAAACTAGTAGAAAATACCATAATACGAGACTAACCTTCACTGAATTGGGGACCAAACCCTTGTACAATGCTCTGAAGCCCTCGTACCTAACAGTTTTCCTGAAAGCATCAATCATGCCAGTATATTCAAGGGAGGCCTTGCTTCTCCCATCACCAGTGACAATTGAAGCAGCATTACTCCATCCCACCATCTGCATTCTTCTACGGATAACATCAAGAGGGTATGCAACAGTTTGTCCGACAGTACCTGCTGCGGCCCCACATGCAAGTCTTGTTACCACGCCCAATTCATTATTTTCAGCAAGCCCAAATTGATTAGATTTAATTAACCAATCTTTTAGAGATTCATACACAGCAAAGTTGAGACCCACGTATGGAACCTGCGAACAGTTACGATTATGATTATCACAAGAAGATTGGACAGTGTAGAAACTCCTACACAAAAGATCCTATATGGGTGGAAGAGTTATGTGGTTTTACAGGGATGATCTTCCCATTGAAAAGCTGTTTGGGTTTTAGAAGGAAAAATCAAATGAAAAAGTGATAGATCTTACTGAAGTCATAACAGAAATTCAAAAAGTATTAAATATGACTGAAGGAGCAATTTTCATACTGTAAATCAATACAAGTAATTTCCCATCGCATGATAGCTAAGTGCTTATAACTCATAAAAATTAGTAACTCAATCACAATCAACAGTTCTCTTCCTAGTCTTCTTGGGAATACTCCCATCATGTTATGTAAGTTGACAGAAGCAAAATGTTGTAGACTTGTCATGGCTATCAGTTATACAGATATAATAGTTCCTGAACTTACGACTCCAATGACAGAAGGAAGCCAACCCTTGTACAGAGCACGAAAACCTTCCTCACGAAGCACAGTTGACAAAGCATGAAACATTCCTCTATACTGATAGGGAGATTTGTCTGTCTGCAACACGAGAAAAGGAATGTGCATTATGATCTGGAATACACTACAGAAACTGCATTTATTCTCAGAGAAAGCCAACACGATTTCTAAAATGGACGATTTTTAAGATGATTAAGATGACTCTCAATACCTGCACAGTTAGTCTACCTCGAACCATGTCCATCGGGTATGTTGCAGACATAGCAATTATTCCAGCACAAGCTCCAGCTCCCAGACGTAATAAAGGAGTCAACTGAGCATCCTCTGTGGAAGAAAATACACATGATGCAACAATTTAAATGGCATTACCCTCATCTCTCTGCTTGGATTGTATACATATATAACTACTAACAATTCGAGAAAACAAAAGCCTAATATGTTAGATTAGATAATGCAAGGCAATAAGAATAGTCAATGATGAAAGCAAATCAACCATTAAATCGAGTCTTTGCAAAAAAATAACTTCATTAAGCTGGTTCCGTATCAGCGGTGAAAAATTTATTTACTTTATCTCAGGATTCTCAACGTATCTAACCTTGAAGAAAAATGCGGTCATCAAACTGGTTACTGAGTTCAGGTAAATACTGCAACACTAGAACTATTCAACCAGAATCTGGAGAACAAATAAACATTTTCTTTTCAGAATAATCTGGATTATCAGATTATCTAGATCGCCTCATTAATTTCATGTCTCATAATTAAAACAATTAATGTTCAGGACAGATAAATTGAGCTTTGTTAGAGCTTCCATACAAAAATTAACCAACAAAAAATTTGACACACATTAAATTGAAATGCACGAAAAATAACACGGAAGGGTTCACACGCGTTTACGCCTCCCATGTGACGAAGGCAACCTGAGTGACCACAACTCAAACCCATATTCTTACGCTTGAAATCAAAATGCTTATAATGACAACCAGCATCCCTTTGTGTAAGATTAAGAAACAGAAATTGTAGAAAATATAAGGAAAATGAGAAGAAACAAATAAAGCCTGCTATTTATGGATATTTTCTGTTCAGTAGAAAAGTGGTTTTCGATTAATCTTCCTGATACTAGATAACTGGCAAGAAACTTAGACTCGTAATATATTCCACGGTCAGCTAGCCATGCAACCAAATGTCACAAGATCAGTACAAGAGCTTTAATTAATGAGTTGAAACATCAACTTAGGATATACTTATTTGGATAAAAATCTCCCATAACTAGCTAAATGCTGGTTTTCCTTTCATTTTCACACATCCTTTTTCCTGGGTAATTTTGATTCTTCACATCATTATGTTAGAATTAGATCAGTATCATGAAAACAAGAAAAAATTAAGCACCATCACCAACATTACTGGCAGGTCTGATTCCAGCATTGAATAGATTGGCGGATAAGAAAGTGTTTATCAGCAATGGAAATTACATAAAGTGGGAATACAAGACGAAAAATCTACAGATTGAGTTTTTCTTTTATAAGCAGAAAAGATGTTGCTGGCCCACAGATACAAAATGTAAATAAAATTAGTAACAAAGATGTCAAAACTTTGAAGACAAGGATCTTTCACTCAACAAATCAAGCAGCGGTGGAATTTAGGGCACAAGCATGTGAAGAATGACAAAGACTTACCATTGCCCGTTTGCTGCTGATACAGATATAAAATACCCCTGTTGCAACATAAAATAAACAGTCAATTAGGAAAAGATACCAAAAGAACAAAAAAAAAAAAAAAAAAAGATTTACATTTCTCATGCCAATAAATATCAGAAGTCCTTATTAATTTTATTAAGAACAGAGAAAATATACCCATATTGCTAGTTAATTCGCATGTTGATGCCATGAGATATATCACAAGTGATGGATAGATAATGAATCAAATACGCTCAAAGTTGCCAGGCGGCTTAAAAGAATACGCAAACAAAAGAAATAAACAAAATTACAATAGATTCTCGGATTAGTAAGACCATACTTGGAGGCTTGTTCGTAGCTGAAGAACTTTACAGCAGAATTTGGGACTATTCGAGCACAATTGGTGCCATTGCCTTTAAACAACCCTCTAAAGCCCTCAGTTCTCCAGATATATTTCAAGCCTTGAATGGTACCATTGTATTTTATGTTATGCGGATTTTGAACCTGTACATTGGAAGGACATCGTATAGCCATGAAAATACTAAAAAACAGGAGCAAGTAGTTCATCCCAAATATATCATCAAACAAATGATATTCTTATCAAATAATAGTAGCTAAATTTTTTTTGAGTTCATGGCTTTGCTTATACATTGTGAATACAATTCAGATAAAGCAGGGGAACCAAAAAGCTACGAGGGAAAAATGTAAGTTAACCTGTAGCAATATTTTTAGTCGTTCCAGAGGAGCTACTGCAGTTCGTGACCTGCAAATAGATATTTTTCAAGGAAGTCATGCCCATATATTACGAATTAAAAGACAAGCAACTATTCCAAGCCAAACAATATATTCCATATCCCATTCACTTATCCCCGACCCAGAGGTTACTTTCACACGATAGATTAAAAAAAAAAAAAAAAAAGATAAACCTTTTTTTTTCTAACTTAAATATTCTCCTCCATAAAGAAAAAAAAATATGGTGCTCCATCATACATGACACAAACATCTTTTTTGTATTTTCAACTGTTCACCACAATTGAAATAAAAAATTTGACATTTTTCTCCCCTTTCATCAGTCGCTAATTTATCCCGAATTCAACCACTGAACTTTATAAAGATGTAATCCAATTCTTATCCTGAAAAAAATACTAAACACTTTCCTAAATGCATGCATGCATACTGATACAGTGATAATTATACATAGAATATATGTGCAATTAGAAATCTGACACGCATCCAGAGACACCAGCTGCATCATATTTTCATTTTCATAACCAATTAAATCAATTACGCTTCTACAGTTCTACTCATCAAGAAATGATCCAATAATAACAAGAAAAACTAACGAAAATAGTACTCACACACAAAACGCTTTACATATTAGTAGGAAAAATAAAAACTTACACGCCTCCAGCTACTCCACCAGCAACGAGAGACTTGCAGATACTGTAGACTTGGTATTTAGTAGGCTTGATTTCTTCTTTAGCAAGCTTCGCCTCTTCAGCAAGGTTAACAATCTTTGACACCGCCGATTCGCTCGTCTTGACATCCTCCGACGCCATTAAAATTACCCCAAAAATAGAAAAAAGAAAATCTAAATAATTAAAAATAAATTACAAGCCAAAACCCTAAGTCGTCGATCAAATCGGCGCTTGGGACGATTAGTTTAAGATGTTTGCATTCAGCACCGCCTCCGTTCGCGGTGGTTGGAGATGGCGGCGACAGCGGGGTAGAGGTGAATTTCTGCAGTCAGTGAAGAGTGTTAGTGCGTGTTTTGTGAGTTAACGGCGTTTATGCAAAATATATACTTTTTTCATATGCTTTCAATCATCGTGCCTGGGAATGTCAAGGATTCTGTGTGGTTGATATTTTATTTGGATCTCTACAATTGGTTGTACCTTGAAGTCCAACTTTTTTGTGTAATAGTGGAAAAGATAACTTCAAAAAGTTATAAACTAAAATAAGTTACTTTCAGGCACGTAGCTACATAATCTTTATATTATTTCGGTTCCTGTATAAAACGGAAACCTAACTGATGGCATCTGAAGTTAACAGTGGAAAAGAAGTTGTTCTTAGCTAATGGGCTGACGTCCATTAACGGTTAAAGTCTTGGAAAAAAAATATTTTTGAAATAGTAATTTTTCAGAGAATGCGACAATGCATGATTAAAAAATAAGAAAAAAATTTGAATTTATGTATAAATATTTTATTGTGAAAATGTGCGGTTAAAAATGAATTTTAAAATTAGTCTTTAATCACTAAACTAAAGTTATTTAGCCACTCTTTGGTTCTCATTCTTTTAAAATTCTTTTTTCTACGTATTCATTTTCAATCATACATTCACACAATAAAATATTTTACATGTGAACCCATAATTATTTTTTACTTTTTAACCGTAAAGTCTTTAGAAAATCAATATTTAAAACAATATTTTTTAATAGGGACTTAACGTTAATACAATTAGTCAAGACTTGACAACTTTGATATATTTTGTATTTCTTTGACAACTCGCTACTCATTCATTTAACAAAATTTCATCGTTGCAAATGGTAACGGTGGTGAAAGGGAAAGCGGAATCAATGCTTCTAAATTGGGCGATTGTCATACTATATTCGTGCAATTTTCGACATCCTTTGCCATCAATTTATTTTGACTATTTAGATCGAGAGCTAAAAAGGCCAATTTGTTTTTAATATTATATACTAGATATTATTGAACATGATTAGAGGAAATAATAAGTTAAAAATCTTATTCACGAGTGATCTAATTTTGTATACAAGTTTTGATCACACAAACTCATTAATTGGAACTTGAGCATCATTTTAAGTCTAAGGGTTACTATTTTCTTTTCTATCCATCTCTCAAGTAGAATAAAAGAAACCTATCCATTCACTAAAGTCGTGCAAATCTACACAAGAAGCAGATAAGGAATAAAATATCTGCACAGGGTTTTAGCGGATGAACCCTAAAATTAGCACTTCAGGTCAGTCTATTCTTTTAAAGATGTATTAGATATCATGCTCTCGGCTTTGTTGTATTACATTATTCATTTCTCCAGTGATTCGTCATAAGAACTCAAGATTATTATGGAACCTAAATTCCTGATTTCTTCGCATAAAAATTTGCCATCAATTGGCCCTTTACCGTTTTTTCTCTCCTATAAATCACCTTTACTTCGAAAAGACAAGTTTTTTTTGGAGAACCCTAGTTCAGTTTCCTCTTTAAAGACATCATTTTTGGGTCAAAGGTTGGTTTTTGGGCAAAATAACTTATCTTTGGGGAATTTGAGGAGAACCCATCTGCGCGTTCCTTTAATAAGTGCGGGTGCTGTTAAGAGGAGGAAAGAGCTTCCTTTTGATAATGTAATTCAAAAGGAGAAGAAGCTCAAGTTGGCTTTAAAAATCAGGAAGATTTTAGTGAGCCAGCCGAATAGGATTATGGCCCTTCGCGATTTGGGTAGGTGGAGAAAAGCGTTGGGCCTGCAGAAAAAGAGGCGATTTATTGCTTTGTTGAGGAAATTTCCCTCTGTGTTTGAAATTGTGGAAGAAGGAGTATATTCGCTTCGGTTTAAGTTAACTCCAGAAGCCGAGAGGCTTTATCTCGAGGAATTGAAGGTTAGGAATGAAATGGAGGATTTGTTGGTTATTAAGCTAAGGAAATTGTTGATGATGTCGATTGAGAAACGGATTCTTTTGGAGAAGATTGCCCATTTGAAGACTGATCTTGGACTTCCATTGGAATTTGGTGACACTATTTGTCACCGATACCCACAGTATTTCAAGGTTGTTGTGACTGAACGAGGGCCAGCTTTGGAGTTGACTCATTGGGACCCTGAGCTTGCTGTCTCTGCTGCAGAGCTTCAAGAAGAAGAGAATAAGGAAAGAGAGATGGAGGAGAGAGATTTGATTATTGATCGGCCACCCAGGTTCAATAGAGTGAAGCTACCAAAGGGGCTTAGTCTTTCGAAAGGTGAGATGAGAAGGATTTCTCAATTTAGAGATATGCCTTATATATCACCTTACTCTGATTTTTCAGAATTGAGGTCTGGTACTACGGAGAAAGAAAAGCATGCTTGCGGTGTTGTTCATGAGATCTTGAGCCTCACTGTCGAGAAGAGAACACTTGTTGATCATTTAACCCATTTTCGAGAGGAATTCAGATTTTCTCAACAGCTTAGGGGGATGTTGATAAGGCATCCTGATATGTTTTATGTTTCTCTGAAAGGGGATAGGGATTCTGTTTTCCTCCGCGAAGCATATTGTGATTCTCAATTGATAGAAAAGGACAAGTTGTTGCTTATTAAGGAGAAGCTCCGTGCACTTGTTAATGTTCCACGGTTCCCGAGGAGAAATGTTCCGAATACTGATTCAGATGCAGCAGCAGATACAGAGGCGGATGACAGAACTGGTGAAGACGATGAAGATGATTGGTCAGACATTGATAATTTAGGAAGCGACGTTGACGATGATGACGAAGATTACGATGACGATTGGAGCGATGAAGAAGATGATATGCCCCCAGACTTCAGCGACAATGATGTAACTGTGGATTTAGAATTGAGTAAACCAGAGAAACAAGTGAATGGCTCAAATACAAGCAATGAGAAGGTTCTTGATCCTGTGTTTCCCGATGGCCGGCCAAGAGAACGCTGGTGAATACGTAGAGATTTACTTTGTTATCAAAAGTTAAAACATGGGGAATTAATTCGCCATAATTTACAGTTTATATAATTGGATTTTTTCGAGATTGTAATATGTGAAGAACGACGCATTTTCTTGCTCACAGCTCCTGTATTCCTCAGAAAATCTTCGTTGTGGATTTGTGTTGGACATTGTGGGTTCAATATAATAACCGGTAATAGGAACAGTAGTACATGTTTTAGCTTGTTTGCTAGGTGTATTGTGATGCATTTCTCGTCTATACAAAATAGTGTTCTTGTTTATTTATACAATTTCCAGACTGGATCTCTGCAGGTAGAATCATGCAAGAACTTGTATTTTTCTTCAGTGGTGAATTTTGTAGCATTTTAGAATTTGTAAAGCAGGGAAGGCTAGCTGATTGATGGGCTCTCTGTGGTTTACCAAGGAATCTGAGGATATCATCACATTATGAAGTGCGTATGCGTTTCGGCTTGAGATTTATCCTGCTGAAGAAAGAAGATTAATGATTGAGGGTCTAATTAATGAAGGCTTCGCATATTTTGATAGCAGAAGACAGATTATGGCTTCGTCTCTACAATATAACGTTATTCTTGTATGTTTAGTCTTCTTGGAAGAGGTTGATACCTCAAAGAAACACGATATTTCGCTTAACATAATGCCAATGGAGTCTGATGCTAAATTCTGCGATGTTCTTGTTGGATTACAATGAATCCATGCCTATAACCATATAACACTACATAATTTCTTGCTGTTGAACCTGTATCAAGTTTCAAATAGATAGGATGATGAAGATCATCTCGAAAAATATGATGGATGTAGGGGGTGTGAAAACGGTGAATGTTGGGAAACCCTTGGGGGATAGCCAGTAGAAATAGTTTCGCTATGACAGTCTTGATTGCCACAAGAACTTGCTCTCTCTACGTTTGTAACTTCAGCATTTGGACGTCTTTTTCTGAACAAAACATAAAATCTTGTCTCGCGCTTGTTGTGATCAGATTCAGACATATGGCCGAAAATTCAAAACTCGACAAGAATCCAGATGCTATAGACTACCACAAAAGACCTCTACGGGGTAATGCATTCATCATAACAATGAAGACTCGGTTGATTTAACATTTATGTATGAATCTTCAAGAGTAGAAATTCAACATTTTTGTAGGAAGATGGAACTATTCAAGCTTTTATGCTCTGTTAACACTATTCGCCTCCTGTTTCCCTCTCAACACTGTCAAGTTGTATCATAATGTGATCTTTATACTCCCCTTTTTGCTTAGCAGAAATAAACAACTACAAAAAACAGAACTTACAGCCAGGTTAGAAGCAACTTGTAGGCAAACGGGATATGTAATGTATTTCACATGGTAATATATATAAGCATCAACACCAAGGGAAAATATACAAGACGTCTATAGCACTTACTAACAATTCTCGTAAACAAGATTCGGTGCCTACACACTTGAAACCAAGCAGACAAATCCAGCACTTTTCTTTAACATGGAACTAGTTATGGATATTAATACACAATCTCACTCTCCATATATCGAGAAACTAATATATAATACACAATGAAAACAGACCATTTAAGTTCAAGGGAGTATGAGGCTAGAATAGAAGGTTTGCTTAATCCAAAAGACTATTAATCCAACCGTTGGTGCATGTTCAGAATCGGTTGATGGGTTTAATTGAATCCTGCATTGCCATTCGCTGTGAAACATCGGCCAAAGACTTGAGGTTGCAGTTGATCAGAGCATTCACAAAGTAGCATGTCTCTTCTTTAGTGTTTCCTTCAGGCACATCCACCACAAAGGATTCAATAACTAAGGTTCCATGTTTCCCATCAATTATCTCAGGATGAACAGTAATGATTGAAGAGTAATTCTGCAAATTCAACAGAATAAATGCATGGTTTAAGTGATAGAAGTTATCTGCAAGGAAAGACGAGCTAAAAAATTTTCTTCTCATATAAATTGAAATATTACCCTTTTTTTACAATAAGGTAATGTACTTTCGGAAAAGTAACTAATTTTTACTTAAAGGTAAGATATTCAAACATGTTTAGCCACTTGAAGTGTTCCTATAAAAAAATCCATAATTATTTAAGCTCTAGTCGAGTCATCAGTCATGGAAAAATGGCAAGATAAAGAAAATGCAAGGAATAAGGGAAATAAATTCAAAGAGGATTGAAATCCCAAATTAGTTCCTTTTCTAACGGATACTAAAGAAAGGATTTCCTAGAGAAAATGAAAAAAATGAAAAATAAATAAATAAAAGGAAAGAGGATAAAAATGCCAAGTAATAACTTCTTTTAATTTGTTCAAAACCAATCAAGACCTGTAAATTATACAACACAGTATCAAAACTATAAAAGAATGAGTTTAGATGAAGAGCCACCAGAAATTAATATAACTGCTGATATTCAAGTTATAATAATGTAAGGCCATTAACAAATAGATAGAGGGAGAAGCAAAACAGGTTAAAAACACCGTTAGTCTTCCAATTTCTTGTGTTATTTAGTCACTAAAAGTACCAAAAATAATCGAGTCAGAAATCACTGATTCGTAAATGTAAATATAACCTGAAAATGGCTAAAAATCCCTACCTTTAGCCTGTGATCACCACCAACAATTTTGATCCCGAGAATGTGCTCCTTGTCATCGAGCAGTTCCAACCTCTCAGTGCTGGTCGTGGCAGGAAGTCCTGATTTTACATTCACTTCTCGGACACTTCCAATCTTTAGATCACCCTGAGTGGAGCACCTGCTAATAAAGGGTTTGTACTTCTGTGGTTGATCAAATCCCCTAACCAACCGCCAAACCTAGAAGAGCTAACACGTCAGGCCTTGGATTGTCATAGATCAAACCTTAAGTCCTACTTCCAATAGATATAGTATACAGAAAAACAATTAAAAAATGAAAATCACACATAGATTTGGCAGTTCACACTAAATGTAAGAACTACGTCCGCTGCAGTTTTTCATAGAAGAAGAATACAAGTTTTTCTTTATGCCTCTATAGCAATCAAAAAACGTCCCCTAATACATCCTTTATCTGGTTACTAGTAGGACTATTAGGACGACCCAACACGTATAATTGCACAATATACCCCGATGATAGAAAAAAATCTGTAATAGAGATGATTAGGCTCCTCAGTCCTCACCTTCCAACACACATATTACACTGTAAAAGTAAACCACAAAAGATGGAAGAAGCAATACCAAGTTTAAATTTTTGAAGTTCATAAAAGATTCAGGTCCTCATATTTCCTTAACTAAATTTACAAGAGTTTCGTATATAAAATTATCAAAGAGAACATCAGCAAAATAAGTTGTTAATCTCTTCCTCAAAACTTAGTAACCAGACCTTTGATTTTTAAGCAATTTTATCAATATAGAAAAATAAAGAAAGCAGAACCTGAAAATACATATATCACCAGACAATGATATTTTCAAAACTTTCTGTTCCTTCACACATAAACTCAAGAGAAGCAATAAAGATGAAGCAATTCACTAAACTTTAACCTTTAAAACTCAAATTCAAGCTAGAGATTGCAGATCAAAATTGATTTTGACATCAGCAACAAGATTACCAAATCAATCCCAAGAAATAGAAAATCCTCATTTTTCGAAGAAAAAATGAAAGAACTGAAAAGGATCACATCCTTAATTTCTTTCTTCACATTTTCATCATCATCGAGGAAAGTACAAAAGTCAAGAAGAAACAAGAAAACCCAAATTCACAAAAAGATCATAAAACCCATACGAAATCCATAATTAACACACGTATATATACAAAGTGAGGTAAGATTACAATATCAACAGGGGCTTTGATGTGCTTGACAACAGATGAAGAACACTGGTTCCCTTTAGGCTGGTGCTTGTGGTGTCTACTTATGAACTGTGCCTCCATTTTTCTTCAAAAAACCATCAAAAACCTATACTTTGAAAAATCCCAGAAGTTGAAAAGAAAACCCCAGATTATTTCTTGCTTATGCAGAGAGAGAGGACAGAATCTTGAGAGAGAAAGCGTTGTATCTAATTGACCTTCCCTTGCAAGTTTATCAAGAAGTGTGCGTGTTTGTTTGTGTGTGTGTGTGTGTTTAATAGTACTGTGTGCACGGACCAATAAGATTTATGAACTAACCCCCGTAATCTCGGGCCATTGTTTCGACATTGTTATCTCCTTGATTATTGCTCCTTCGTTTAGCTATGAATTGGCCTCTATTATTTTTAAAATAATTT
Source organism: Fraxinus anomala (assembly GCA_903798345.1). Taxonomy (NCBI): domain Eukaryota; kingdom Viridiplantae; phylum Streptophyta; class Magnoliopsida; order Lamiales; family Oleaceae; genus Fraxinus; species Fraxinus anomala. The sequence goes on along the minus strand of CAIGRN010205251.1, from coordinate 4,429 downwards.
TCTCTCTTTTATTATCAATTATACATCATTCAATAAAATAATATTATACGTAAATTTAATTTTTTTTAAATTTTTTAACAACACGTTCTTTATCAAATCTCTATTATAATCTTGATTTAAGACCATGATTGGCCAAGTCTATAAAAAGGTCAATTTACTCTTTAAGCAATTTCGTTTTTCATTTTTGAGTATATTTAAACATCTTTCCTTTTCCTTACTTTAAAATAATAATAATAAATTGTTACTTTGTTTATCTTACGTATTACTTTACTAATAAAAAGTTATTAATTTTAAAACTCACATTTATTTATGTATTTAGTGGAAAGAAATTAAATCACTCAATCAAATTTTGTCCTTAATTTTTAAAAATATGGTCAAATCGATCTTGTCTCCTATTTTTTTTCACTAGGAAAAACTAATAACCAATCTCATTGATTTTCAAAACATGATGATGAGTTCAAATATGTTGATTGAATTTTCTATAAATATTGAGATCAATAGAAATAATATTCTTGTATATTTTGGTGAGGCAAGGATTCATCAATAAGGATTAGTTTGTCAAATTGAAGTAATATTAGCTTAAATAGTAAGAACGAAGTCTTACTAGGTTGATGGCCTGAGTTCAAACCTCCTTTCAGAATGCTGTGAAATCATTTGATTCCCACTAGCGAAAAAATAAAGATAAAAATAATTATCGCACTATCTTGATAGTGTATTTGATTGGTTGTGGTGCTTGAATTATAGATTATAATTATATTGTTCGATTTATTATAGGTCAACTTCATGTTTAAATTCTTGAATTTTTTATTAAATTGATTAAACTAGATACTAGTTTTCTTTCTTAGTTTTGCTACAGGTACCGTCTGGTTGACAGTCTGATTGACATTGTGTGAGATGATCAACATTTTTGCCCTTTATTTTTATAACACTTAAAATAATCAATAATATGAATTTTGACAATACACACAATGTCAACAAAACTGTCACCAAAAAATATACAAATAGCATAATTCTTGCTTTTTATGGTTGATTTTAAGTCTAGCATTAAACTTTATCATACCTTATTGGAATAAATCTTCTATTTTATTAAAGATCCGCTTCTTTAAAGATATAGTACAATATTCAACACAATTTAAATATGAAAATGAAATGTACCTCTTTTAATATATCTTTTTCAATTTGTTTTAACCATAGAAGGTGCTCTTTAGTATAACTCGATAAAAGACAGTTAAATATTCAATTGTGTTTAATATTTAGATTATGCTACAAGTACATAACCCTTTTATCTAATATGTATCATAATTGACAAATGGCGGTCGCCTATTGGGGGGAGTGCCTGGACCCACATGCGCCCTCCAATAGGGAGCCGTCATTTGTCAATTATGTCACACATTAGGTAAGATATTATATAAAACAAAAATAATCCTTAATATTTACAATACCAAAATTTTAAAAGTATGCCACACAAACATACGTACTATATATATGAGATGATCTATTGAGTATCGCGCACATTACGCTAAAAAACGATGACTCCACATATTAATTATCGTTGATTATTAACATAAGATGAATATCGATACTCATTATATAATTTGTATATATAAATATACAAGAAGATAGACTACAAAATAATGATGTACATGGACAATAGCGAATGAGTCAAAGAGGAATAATAAAACGTACGTGTACATGGATTCAAGTTATTTCAACTAATGTCAAGTAAGCAGTTTTAATCGAAGTATTCCTAAAATTCTGAGTTTTATTAAGAAAAAGACCTCTTCACAAATTTTAAGATAATATCATTTTTCATTTCAACTTCAAAATGATTTTCCTCACATAAATTGCTTGGCAAAATGAGTTGGCAACAATTGCTTGACAAAATGAGTTCAAAAAAATAAAGAGAATAAAAAAAAATCCCCACATAAATTGCTTGGCAAAAATTGTATAAATTAATTTTAAAACAAATACTAAAATCAAAAGAATATAAAAGAAAAAATATTAAGGGAGAGTAGCCAAGCAGGATAAACAATTCATTGGTGGATCAATACAAAAAGTGGTTGAGGATAAGAATAAGAAAAGTGAATGAGACAACTATAACATCTCAGGGTACTTTTTTTCCTGTCCTATTGTGTGTTCTAAAGTTTTGGCTTTGGCAAGTTGGTGTATTCACTTCTAGAAAATAGGTTTCATATTCTTAGTGTGCATTTTAGCTTTTGGCCCCTTCTTTGGTTGTATAATTATTGCAATCCCTACTTTAGAAGGACACTTGGCCTCCTTTATAAGACAAACTTTACAATTTTAACAAATTTTAACCTATCGAAAGAAGACGCTTAACACTTTAGGTAATGGTAAAAAGAGCAATGATATGTAGTCATATCGAGTTACAATCCTCGTTTAGATAACACTAGATGATAGATTAAATGAAATGTGGAATTAAATGACTTATTTAATTTAATTTATTATTTATTGTCACATTAATGTCACATAAACTGAGGTAGTAACTCTAATGAGATTAAAAAACATTACTTCGGTAAAAAAATATGCTTGCACATTTGCATGTGTGCATACACCTGCCATTCCATGTGTGCATACACCTGCCATTCAACATGTTCTTTTATCCTCCTTTGGAGGAAATAAAATGTGATTGGTGCCAAATTTACATCCATAAATAGGGTCCATATTCTTGACCACTGCTTTTTAGTTATTGCCCTTTGGTGGTAGGCTTTATTGCAATCCCTACTATTCCTACTTGGACAAGACAAGATACTTGGCCCTCCATATGATATATTTTTTCGATCATGCTTTATGTACCGAATTTTTTATATACTATTCACAATGGAAATGGAGACCACATTGTCGAAATTTTTAAATACACGCGGACCCCGAGCATTATGTGAGAGGGAGTAATCCATTATGTACAAATAGATTAATCCATATTTTTTCGCAATTTGAAAATATATTGCGTATACAAAGAAGACACTAGGAACTTCATGAATCGTTTTTAAACGTGTGAGAACTCATATCTATAATATATTAAATAACAAATTAATGGAGAATAATTTTTGAATAATTTTAACCCTCTATAATTCATATTATTAATTCTTAATTAATTAACATTCACATTAATTTAAATTCAATGAATCTTGATTTACTTGAATATAAATTTATTATAGATGAATTTATCTCTAATTATGTATCTAGAAGTTTTAATGGGTGTTTAGATTCATGTATTAACAATTAATCTTATGTACCAAATGTAGTATAAAAATATTGTGCATTTGTAATATTTCATCATCATAAAAAAATTTGAATTATAGAAGTTGAGTTTTGAAAGTATAATTTTATTCTCTTAAATTCATATTCTAAATTTTATTTTCTTTAATTCGTTTGAAACTCATTAAATACTCCCAATAAATTGATATCAAATGTTACTTTTACAGCATTGCACGTTCAATTTTGACTAGTACTTATAAATAGGAACATGTTTGTACCCTTATTTTTTAGGGAAAAAATGGTAATTAGTGTAAAATGGTTATATTTATGTCATTGACTCGGAAACTTATTTAGTTAATTTTACTTGAGAGATACATTGACAATGGGACTTGAGCAGCAATACGAAACTATTCAAGAAGTGTACTTCTATTGATGTCTAATTTCTTTGAAAGTTTTAAATTAGTCGATTATTTAGACTCAACGTGCAGAATCATACAATTAAAAGCAACAAATCACTTTTTAATTGTTTCTAGATGATTAGATCAAACAAGTCAATTTTGAATTATATAAATAAAAGCAACAAGTCACTTTTTAATTGTTTCTAGATGGTTAGCTCAAACAAGTCAATTTATCCTAAATTCGAATACCACAATCAATAATTAAAGCAGAAAAAAAAAACCAAAAATGACGCGTAGAAACTACAATTGGGTAAAAATTTCGGACACTTTGTCAGTCAATAATCCACTATAAATCGAAACAAACTTACAATACGGTCCAAACATGTCTACGTCGTAGATCTTCTGACCTCAATTCCTGCTATCTCTCTTAATCCTACTAGAGGCGTGCTCTTTCAAAACAAACACAAACTCTTAGTTTATACCTTAACCCTTCTGGATTACGTGCTCTTGACGCCAGATCCCGACTCAAGTACCTCACTTTAGTCTTCCTGAATTTGTGCTTCTGCAACAGCTCCTGATTCCTAGAATCGATTTATCTTCGATAGATTAAATAAAGAACTCCTCATTCTTCGGGTTGGTGTTTGATCAAAGGATATTTGTGTGTTTTGATCTTTTTGGCTGATGCAAAAGATATTGAAATATATTTTTGATTTTCAAAGAACAAACTCTTGACTTACAACAAGACTACTAATTTGATCAATATATGGGTTGAATAATGAACAAATAATATTGTGGTCGGATCAAGGAATTAATAA
>CAIGRN010205245.1:0-20776 GCA_903798345.1 Fraxinus anomala | reverse complement strand
ATTGTAAAACTAGGTGCAATCTATGAGATTCAAAATTCTACGATAATTGTATGCTATGCTCGAGCTTTTCACATTATGATATAACTCGATATATTTTAAATGTCACTCGACCAGCCACTAATATCTATGGTGGAAGAACCTTGTTTCGAATTATTTACGCAACAACTTTGTTCTTAATATAGGTGTAATAAAATGAAATTATACGATGAAGATCCAATGGCAAAGAGAAGGACAACTGAAGATGTTGACAGGAGTTTTTAAGATATCATGAACAATTTTGAATTATTTGAAAGTAAAGTAATGACATTCGAGGAAGATATTTTTCAAGTCTTTTCAGTTATCCTGCAAGCAACAAGACAATCATTACGGCCCAAGGAAATGTGATAATCATTTTTTGAAAGATTCTAACCCTACTGCAATTCAACTATTTTAATAATACACTGCTTTTCATTTTTACTTTACTTTTCGTTTTTCAATGTTTATTAATTTTTCAATTAACAGTCCCCTCACATTCCCTAAACCATTCATATAACCCAATAATTAACAATTAATTCCTTTAAAATCCTATAATATCTTTTTCAATATTATTAATTTTCGAATTAAAAATCCTCTTACATTCCTAAACCATTTATATATATCCAATAATTAACAATTAATTCCTTTAAAACCCTCCACCCCTCTTCATAGCCTTTGCCTTGCACTAGCAAATATGTACGCATGTAAATATTGGTGGGTTTGATGAATAAATTTTTCAAAAGAGATTAATTCTCCCAAGTTCATTTACATTTTATATATTTTCGGGACAATTCAATTGATCTAGGAGTAAATAAATTATTAAAGTTCATGTACACTATTTATTTTTAAAATTATTCGTTTAATTTATGATACAAATTATTTTTCAAGTTCAAGTACACACCCTATTGTATAGATTAATTTTCAAGATCACGAGTATATAAATTATTAATTTTTCTATATTTATTAATTCAAATTAATTAAAGTCCATGTTAATGAATATATTTGATTGTTCTAATGGGTATTTGATGTATTTTAAATGTCACTCGAACGACCGCTAATATCTACGATAAAAGAAGTTTCTTTCAAATTATTTACTTGAACAACTTTGTTCTTAATATAGGTGTAATAAAAGGAATTTATACAATGAAGCTCCAATGACAAAGATAGTGATAATTGAAGCTGTTGATAGGATTTTTTAAGATATCATGAATAACTCGAATCATTTGAGTAGAGTAATTGTATTTGAGGAAAATTTTATCCACATCTTTTTAGTTATCCCCCAAGCAATAAGACAATCAATAAGACAAGAATAAACAAGATATCAAGTCGCAATATATGTATTCTCACATTGACAGTTATATGTATGACAACTATAAACATTTTAGTCAAGTCAAATACCCTTAATCACATAAAAATATTGTATACAAAAATATTCTTATTGAATAAAAAGTTCACTCCACATGAATAATTTGTATTTACTATTTTTTATATTCACACATATTCAAATATTACCTTTATAGTACTTATAAAACATTTTAGAGTAACATACAGTACATGTTCATAATTATGACGAGTAAAAATAAAAATCTGTATCACAGTGTTCAAACTTCGACGTCCTATCCAACCTATTACTGGTTAATTGATCAATCAAAAACCACCTAAATATTCCTGGATGAATTGGGGCGGAAAATCTCGAACAAAAATCGATCACACCATCAACTCCACTAAGAATTTCGAATCCAAAAAATATTACGCTGATTATTTTTTCGTACTTAAACAACGTAGACAATTTGGCTGTTGACTTGGAACATCTTTTCCCTTCGCAACAAATCCTAAGAACTAGCCCCATTCTTACGAACAGAGGAGAGGGGCAAGCTTTCTGGTTCTGAACACAAATCAGTATTTGCTTTACCTCTGAATTCTCGCAAATCCAAATAGATTCTCTCTGACACTCAAATTCTCTCTCTCCATTTTCGCACAATCACCCAGTTACACGAAGGTACGCAGATACCGTATGTTTTAATATCGGATTTCAATAGCTGAAATTCGATCAAAGAGAGCATGTCGAAATCGTTACCCTATTCAATGAAAGATGTACACTACGATAACGCTAAGTTTCGCCAGCGATCCTTCTTCAAGGTACTTATTGAAATTTTTAGATCTCATAGTTTTCACTTTCCTTTGTGTATTCAGTTTGTTGATCTCTTATTGATTTGTCGTCGTTTAAATTCTTTGCGTTGAGCATCTGATTTGGTTACTCCGTGTTTATTTGGATCGAGTTGAAAGCGATTCACTATCTAATATATTTTAGCTCGAGAAAGATTTAAAATGATTTACATCTCCATGACACTGTATCTGTGTAATCCAAGACTCGGAGTCATGGTGCAAAATATTGCTTTAATACAAATTAATTTACAAATATATGATTCCAGTAACAATGTTCATCAAATTTCAACTCAATTGGAGATGTAGACGTGTCTCCATAGATCTAAAGATCAAATAATTTTTTAGGTGCTTTTAAATGACTTTTGGGGCTCAGAATTTTAAATTTATGCATATACTGAATAGAGAAATTGACAGTATAAATGTGTTGCATACACTTAATAGTACCATAAGTATAAGTAGTCTGAGAAGCAAGTATTTGATGAGGTTTCTCAGAGTTATTCTATTTGTCACTTCTGATGCTGTATTTTTTTAAATTAGTTTCACCTGATATTTCTTTTTCATTTCTCCAGATCATAACTCAGAATATGTTAACTAGTAATCTCAAACGTGAATGTGTAAAATGTAGCACGGGAAAGTTCCTCATGTTACTAATGATTTGTGGTTTAGCGTTTCTCATGCTGACCCGAATGAGCTCTATTCATCCTTCTACTGATGGCACAGCTAAAAATGTCGGGGATCAGGAAGGGGAAAATCTCATTGCAAATGGAAGCGGTAGATTAGGAAGACTTTGGAGAAAGCCACCAAGGCTTCCTCCAATGTTAACTCCAGATGAAATCACTAGTAGGAATAGATCGATTCATAACTTTGGCAATTTAAATGTGGGATCTGACTGGAAGGCCAGGCAACAAAGGGTGAAAGAGGCCTTTATCCACGCATGGTCTGGCTATAAAAACTATGCAATGGGTTATGATGAACTTATGCCACTGAGTCAGAGAGGAGTTGACGGGTTAGGGGGTCTAGGAGCCACCATTATTGATGCTCTTGACACTGCCATGATAATGGGAGCTGAAGAAGTTGTTAATGAAGCTGGCTCGTGGATTGAAAAAAATCTTCCCGAGAGGATTGATGGAAAAGGTCAAGTAAATTTGTTTGAAACTACCATACGCGTTGTGGGGGGTCTTTTGAGTGCTTATCATTTAAGTGGCGGTGGAAAAGGTAGTAATGCTTCACAAAATGGAACCAATCCAGTAGTCTATCTGGAAAATGCAAGGAAATTGGCCGATCATCTGCTAATTGCTTTTACATCAAGTCCTTCTGCCATTCCCTTCAGTGATGTGGTTCTACGCGACCGCTCTGCCCATCCTGCTCCTGATGGCTTGAGTAGTACTTCTGAAGTTTCTACTCTACAGCTTGAGTTCAATTATCTCAGTTCTCTTACTGGTGATCCAAAGTATAGTGTGGAATCTATGAAGGTCTTGGAACACTTGAAGACCCTGCCAAAGGTGGAGGGACTGGTGCCTATATACATAAGGTAAGGACAAATATTTCTTTTTCATCCTTCCAACAACTATGCACACAAAATTACCTTGAACGATTAGGCTTTCCATCATATCTTTTGAAATAGCTTGCATTGAAAATTTCCGTTATTATGCCTTCAGCATGTCTGCTGGTTGCACCTAGTAATGTTAGTAATCATTTGTTTGGACTGTTGAAACTTTTTGAATTGTAAAAAAATGATTCACGAACTAGAGAAACCATATGTGGAGGTAAGCTTCATAAGACTAAGGGGTATAAATTTTGCAACACTAGCAGTGGTTCCTCTGTGTTGATCTTGCCGGTGTTTGGTTTGGGTTGAAGGGAAAGGAAGGGTAAGGAGAAACACAGATGCAATTGTAGAAAGCCCTGTTCAAATAAATTTGGGTTGATTACTAGAATTCCTTTTTGACATTTCATTTTATCTGTCCCCCTTATATCTACTGAACAGTTTCTACTATCATATCAGAGCATGTTTTAATACCCCTCATTTTACTTTTTTATCTTCATCATCGTTGCTCTTGAGAATTCATTCACAAGTGCACAAAAAAGGACATAAAAGTTATTCCCTGTAGAAAGACTTTGATCATGTCAGTATGTCAGAGGTTATATCTGGATTTTACTTGTCATGATTGCAGGCCTGACTCTGGTGAGTTTAGTGGAGAGAACATTAGACTTGGATCTCGTGGTGACAGCTATTACGAGTACCTCATTAAAGTCTGGCTTCAGAATCAAGGAAGTAATTGGACATATTTGCACAATATGTATGAGGAATCAATTAAAGGAGTGAAGCACCTTCTTGTAAGGAAATCTGTGCCCAACGGATTGATTTTTGTCGGAGAATTGCCTTATGGGCCTCAAGGTTCTTTCAGTCCCAAAATGGATCACCTGGTATGTTATATTTTCTTTGTTTCATATTTTTTCCATAGCACTTTGGTGTCATGAACTAGACTTGCATCTTTCTGACTACTAGAAAGCAAAGCACAATGTTTCCATATATTTGTTTAGTTATTGATGCTTTTGAACAAAAAAAAAAAAAAGGTGCATTTCCTACTCTCACTCCCACTTATGCCAAAAGAGGAGGACAAGTTTCATGCTTGCAATATCTGGGGTTTTACTTTTGTTTGTTATGTGACTCTCCTATGCAGGTGTGTTTTCTACCTGGGACTCTTGCTCTTGGTGCAACAAAGGGCATTACAAAGGAGAAGGCTATGAAAGAAAACTTGCTCTCATTTGAAGATCTAGAAAATTTGAAGCTTGCAGAAGATCTGGCTAAGACATGTGTTGAGATGTATTCAGTAACTTCTACTGGTCTTGCTCCAGAAATAGTGTATTTCAATGTGGAGGTGAGATTTTTGTCATTGCATTGTGCATGCCAATGGATAGTAAAATTCTGATGCTGCTGTAAAGTTTGACACATTTGTACACGACTTTAAAGATCAAATAGATAAGCATTCAGTATGAAAAAAGAGTGCTGGACGTATCATGAATCATCGTCTTAGTTATTCGTCTATTCTTATGCTAATATAATAATTTGTTGCCTAAATTATTTGATTTTACTCTTAACAGGGAGAAAGTGAGAGTGGTCCCGGCGGTGGAAACAAGGATTCTAAATATGCTAAAGACATAATTATAAAACATGCTGATCGTCACAGTCTTTTGCGTCCCGAAACTGTTGAATCATTGTTCATCTTGTTCCGAATCACAGAAGATCCAAAGTATGTCCTAGTATATTTTATCTTTATGTTAACCGGCCCTCCCTTGAGTATTTCCTAGAGTTAGCTGTAAGATATTTTGCTAATACCTTTGATATATATTGAACTTCTCTACCATTAAACTTAGTTCATTTACTAAAAGAAGAATATTGAAGTCCCCATCTCGTTTCTTATAAAACCCATACATTACCATTGAACTGAAAGCCAAGTCTTCTGTAAAATTTCACCATTTTATTCTCAAGGCTTTTCAACTGTTTGAAATCTTGCAATTACCTGCAGATATCGCAAGTGGGGTTGGGAAATCTTTGAGGCGTTTGAGAAGTTCACAAAGGTTGATTCTGGAGGTTACTGTTCACTGGACGATGTTACAACACTTCCTCCACAACGAAGAGACAAGATGGAGACCTTTTTCTTGGGCGAAACTCTAAAATATTTGTATTTACTGTTTGGAGACGCGAATGTTATTCCGTTGGATGAGTATATATTTAACACGGAAGCTCACCCCATTCCTATCCGCAGCAGTAGTAGAAAGTATTGAGGCTCTCACCAAGATAAACATTTTTCAGCTAAAGAATGCAGACTTTTCAAATCCAGTGTTGGCCAGCTCAGATTGAATTAAAGTAAATTATATATACTTTTCGCCGATGCACTGGCATGAGTTGAGAAGTTCAAAGGTGACCTAATTCCTGCTTTCTTCAGCAATCCTTCATTGGTTTTACAGGCATTCATGGATGGAATTTTGCATTCAGATTCTTGATCATCACAGCCAACAGATTGTTGAAATTTGTATTACAGTTTTTACAACAAAAACTGCTGAGCTATTCGTTTGGATAGAGTTTTACTCCTGTTGTGGTTGTAAGGCAACATGTATTTGACAATACAATTTACTGCTATGATATCTTACCTTTAGAAAACCCATTAATGGATCTTCATAAGATAGACATCTATTTGAAGCACCTAACGTTTTGCATGTCTACGCTATAGCTTTGATCACCGGTGAGTATTGTTTTTTCTGTGTTAGTCGTAAAACTCCGTATAATTTGAGGTTGAAGCATCGATTTTTTATGTTGTGAAATTCTCTCTTTTGAAATTTCACACAAAAGGGGTCACTCTTCCTGGCCTATTTTATTACACTTGCTCTAGTGGGATAAAGTATTGAACGCTTATAACAATTAAACATTAATTTTAATCATATATTTGGTGTTGCCTATTTATGAATTACATATTTTGTGGGATTCAATATTATTCTTTCTAAAAAGTTAATAATAACTTTAAGCGAACCCTTTAATTTTCTTGAATTGGTTGGAGTAAATAGTACCTAGTGTAACTTCAACATTGTCGAAATGCATGCAATGGAAAGACCACATTTATGTCCTACCCGATCAAATCAATGTCGCAAAATCCCGAGATCTAGCCTTTCCCAGTCTGAATAGAGACTCAAATTTTTAGGTAATTTCACAATTCGCAAAATTTTGTTTCCACAAAAAACCAAATTCAATATGATTGCATCGATAACGTGTTTGTTAGAATGTGTCACGTGAATTTGACAATAGTATAAAAACATATTCAATAAAAAATAATTTATAGCTGAATTCTTTTGCACACTAATTAGTTACTAATTAAAAAATAAAACACATAATAAAAGAGTGAAAGACACAAGACAAAACCGGGCCGGGTTAAATCCACCCCGCTCTGGAATACAATATCCCGAATAACCAAACAGCCCTCAAAAGCCAATTAGGGTTCCCAATCCCGCCTCTATTGCATGTAAATCACAAAACCCTAACCCGCCCACATCCCCGAGAGAGAGAGAGAGAAATGGTGACATACAGGGTAATTACCCCCAATAATCTCCTTCTTATTATTTAAAATCTATGTATATGTATGAGTTAGTAAGTTTGATCGATGAATTCTGGGTTTCAAATGTTGATTAATAGGCTTTTATGTATTGTACATGGTCAGATTCATCAGTACCAGGTGGTAGGGAGAGCTCTGCCGACGGAGACGGAGGAGCATCCGAAGATCTACCGTATGAAGCTCTGGGCCACCAATGAAGTCCGCGCTAAATCTAAGTTCTGGTAGGATCCTCCGTGTGTGTTTTGTGTTTGTGTGTGTAGTTGTACAATATATTGAAGTATAGGGATTGAGATCTGCTAATGCTTATGAAGGTATTTTCTGAGGAAGCTTAAGAAGGTAAAGAAGAGTAACGGTCAGATGCTTGCTATCAATGAGGTATGTTGTCGATTTTATATAATAAGTCAGTATTTTGATATGATTCTGTGAAACAAGTATGCTAAAACATTGTAGTCAAGCACATTATTGAAGTTTCAAATAGAATAAAAAAATTGTACAGAATTTTTATGGTGTATGTTGTATGCCTTTAATCTTTAATTTACAAAGTTGAGGGAATATGAAAGCACGCGCAGTTGGAAATGTTAACCATCTTCATACAGAGTGCATTTTTGTGCCTCTTCTTTTGGTTCGTGTTCAAATGAGGGCTAAAGGTTATTTCATAAAATGAATGCTATTGCTGTTAATATTGTGGATTTTGCTAATAATTGCCTCCATAAGAATTTGGGATTGTGAAAAGTATATAAAATAATTTTATCGAAATTTTATGAATGACGATTGATATGAACTCGATTTCTGAAGTCCTTTGCCTGTAAATTCTTTTTGTTATTGGGTGTACTGTAATTCTATTGTCTAATGCTTTAGTAATTGTCTTGCCTTGATTCAAAGAAAAATTCACCATGTAGATTGGGTACAATGGGAGTTCCTATCTAAGGAGTTGGGATGTACTCTGAGATGACTGAAATTAGAATATATTATACAAGAACCCTTTCCACAATGTTTTCGTTGCTGCAAACACTATAGGACAGGTTCTTGCCCATTCGACGAGTTGCAATGGTTATAGGCTGGCCATAATAAAGGCACAGTACCAGTGACTGAGTATAGCTTTTACATTGTGTTTCGTACATGCTACATATTATTTGATGATAATCAAAATTTTAGTTTCTTTTATACATTAATATTATTGAGTCTTGTCTAGTACTACGTTCCAAACATGTCTTCAAGTGTATTGGTTATAGGAACTGATTGCATATTTGATGGTTTCATATGTTTTTCTTTCATTTATTGGAAATCCTAATGGACTATTCAAATCATCAGCTGGCTTCGTTGTCCTACTCTTTGGATGTTCTTTTTGTTTCTTGAGCTACCTTTATGAGAAGTGTGTGCTAAAATTGTTTTCCTTTTTTGTAGATTTTTGAGAAGAACCCAACAACAGTCAAGAACTACGGCATTTGGTTGCGATACCAAAGCAGAACTGGGTATCATAACATGTACAAGGAGTACCGTGATACCACTCTGAATGGTGCTGTTGAGCAGATGTACACTGAAATGGCTTCTCGTCACAGGGTCCGTTCTCATTGCATTCAAATTATCAAGACTGCCACTATACCTGCCAAGCTCTGCAAGAGGGAGAGTACAAAACAATTCCATAACTCCAAGATTAAGTTCCCCTTGGTGTTCAGGAAGGTGAGGCCACCAAGCAGGAAGCTCAAGACAACCTACAAGGCATCTCGACCCAACTTGTTTATGTAACATGTTTGGTCTATATTTGCTTCCAATGGAAAAGTATTGTTTGATGTTTGGCTTTTTAGATCGCTTTTACATTTCTGAAGGAACATCTTTGGCTGATTTTCGCTAGTTGTGTTCAAGCCGAACTTGATAAATGTTTTGAAATTGTTCGAATATCTTTATTTGAAATTGATATATTTGTGGGTTAAAACTTAAAAATCATTCCTTCAGCTTGTACATTTGTTCATACTAACCAGGGATTGTCGTATGTCCTTGTGAAGATTGTGGTTTTCCAAACTATTCAATGTGCATGATCTTATCTCGAGAATGATATACTTTGATTAATCTACGAGCGGGCAGGATTAGAGTGTACAATATGTTCGACTGAACTAATCTCTAATTGTGACAATGAGTTTATGACCATAGTATCCTAATTTTTGAGTTCATAAGAATTATATACCTATGGTCTTTTATTTAAAATTGATTTACAATTAAAATAAATCTTAATATGCATTACATATAATAGAGTGATGATAATTTTTTAGAATTTCTTCAAAAGGAATTTAATTTCCCACTTCACAATAATGCAGTTACAATGCCAGTGGGCAATAACTAAAAAATATAATAACGACTCCGCTGGGGATCGAACCCAGAATCTCTGGTTCCGTAGACCAGCGCCTTATCCATTGGGCCACGGAGTCCTTTTTGATTTATATGTCTTTGTTAATATATTTGTTTATTCAAGAAACATTACAAACCACTTTCTAAAAGCCTTTTATTCTTTTCGAGGTTTCAGTTTCCCCAAAACTCAATATTGGAGGCCAATGCTCCCTAGAATGACTATACTATCATCTTTTATTTCTCTGAGTAGAGTCTCAGGAGGGTTTGGGTGGGATACAATCCAACATTAATCCTAGATCAACCAGAGAAGAACCCGCATTAGAGTACCAAGAAGGAAAATCGGAGATACCCAAGAAATCTGTCGAGAAGCAGAGGAGAAATCGTACAGCCATGTAGTGAAATATATGTTTTGTCCAATCCGACATATAAGCATACATTTAGTATAAAAATTCGTAGCAGTACAATGCTTAAATTGTTGCATTCATGATATCTCCGTATAACTATTGCAGAATGAGAAACCAAAGAGACACGGAGCATTCATACATCCAACACGAAAAATATTGATCACTTAAATCACTGTTGTTTGATGGAACTAAAGAGCTCCTCAAATGAACGTTTAGGGGCTTCTGTCCGAGCAACAATCTCGACTACTTTGTAGTATGACTCGGGATGGAGCAATGCCTTTACAGCAACTTCAGCCACCAGATCCCGAGATATTGAACCTTCATAAAGAGTGTCCTGTAAAAAAGAGGGTTCAATGAAATTAAGGGACAAAGAGAACATATTATGCTAAGGTTAAATACATTGGTGACTAGTAAACTTTTAGCAAAACTCGATTCCATTTTCAGGTTGGTGGCTGAAATTAAATTTTCTTGCAATTTGGTTACTTCGTCCATGTCCATTAGTTTGACAGAAAAGGTGATGAGAAATCTAGTAGTTTGCCGATTAAACTACCAACTAGACTATCATGTCAGTTCTTTCAAGTGTAATATTATTCAGCCCTGTCTATGTGGTGTTAGGTGATATGCTAAATGAAACGTACAATTAAATGACTCATTTAATTGTATGTATTTAAATGACTCATTTAATTGTATGTATTATTTAATACCACATTAGCGCCATATAAACTGAGGTTATAACCCGGGCTCAACATTACTCCCTTTTCTATCAGTCAAACTAACATACATGCACAGAATGTGTAAAAAATATTTCAATTCAATGACCAACGTGAAACAAAATGAAGTTTGATGACAACTTGAAATTTTACTAAAGTTCATTGAACACCATGTTTTTAACCCTATTACATTGCATTTCTCAAGTGAAACTCATAGCTAGTGGTTGAATTTGTTACCTCTGGTTCCATGACTATATTTCCATTCGGTGGATCATTTCTTAATCCCCCAGGCCTAATAATTGTGTAATTGATACCAGACTTCCTGATATATTGCTCGGCTTGAAGCTTTGCAACTAAAGTGAGTCCAAAAACATTCAGAAATATGTAAGCCGGGTTTAAAAGCTGCCCCATTGCAGCACCATTGACCAAGATAGAACTGATAAGAATAAATCTATTAACACCACATTTGCGACAGGCATCAACCAAGTTTACAGTGCCAAAGTTATCAACCTGCATGAGATCATATTACCCAGAACTTACATAACATTGTTCACACAATGATTCAAGAATACTCATTGAACATAAAACAGACGGACTTCAATTTTGTAGATATAAGATGATTCCAAGTACAATTGTAAACATAATTATAATTAGCAAGCAATAGAGGTTCTTGACGTAGTTGCTTGTAACTTTTACACACACACACATTGCACCATTGGTACAAAATTGAAAAGAATGCTAAGCTTTAATAAGCGCAACAATCAATGCCAGAGATTTGCAAGCTAAACAAAATTTTGCAACAGAACAGATAAAAACTTCAATCATGTTGGAAATTTTTGACATATATTTTTTTCAGACAACGCATTGCGAGGATGGAAAAAAAAACAGAAGAATCAGATGTTGCCACGACAGCATCTGTAGGAATTCTGCTGTACTCGGGGCTTTTTCCTAAAAACTTTAGGCAAACAAATAAAATGCAGTTGCTAACTAGGAATTGTGTTAACAAAGTTACAAGATTATAGTTATTACGCAGATGTTTTACTAATAAATTCCGTAAGTAGAAATAATGGCACTTTTCCCACTTCTGCCCAAACTATCATATTCAGATTATAAGAATCTAAAATATGATTTACTAACCTTCCATGGAGCGAATAAATCCCATGAAGGTCGGAAACCTGTAGCACATATGACTGCCTCGGAATCATCACTGATAGCATCAGTTAGTTTTGTTGAACCCTCAGTTACGTCTGCTTTTACCTAAAATCAGAAGTACACCACCTTAGAACCGTGGATGACAAGGCGGGTGGGGGCATCAAGTGAGAAGAACATCTTATGGCAAAAACACAGTCCAAGCCTTGGGATGTTGATGAAATTCTGAAAGTCCTCAAGTGTGTATTCTCTCTCTTATTTAGGCTTAGCAATGTACAATTTTACATTACGTTAATAGAATAAGAAAGTTCCATTTAAAGTCTGGGTTCTGTTTACTCGTCATCAATGTGTTTAGCAGTTTAGCATAAAGGACTTTGGTTGCCATTACATGGTTAAACAGAGAATATTTGTGTTGTCCGAAGAACTACGACATGGTTTATCCAGTCCCGAAAACTATGAATTAACTTTACGTCACACTAACTTTGATTGCAAAAAATTGTGAAGAAATCATCACAAACCTCATTTTTGGCTTTCAAGAACAGTATACTCCGGTATGTGTTTGCAACAAGACAATCTCCTTTTTAGCTCTCATTGTTCCAGAATGTCTATATTTCAATACAAATATCTTATCTCCCATTTTGCCATAGATTCTGGTACAGTAAATATCAAAGTTTTTTTTTTAATCTATTCTTCTAAAGCTTAAGCTGCCAAAGAACAAACAAACTTATTTATTTGAATCATATTCTCAAAAGTCCCTCACATGCACACCATATTCATTTATTCCCATCAAAAGTCTCACTCGTGCACAATATTTCCCAGCTCCGTTTTCATAAGAGTGTTTTGAACAAACTTAGCCCCTGTTTGTCTCCCATTAGAGAAATAATAGAGTTTTGAATAGTATTTTTGGGAGAATGTGTGCTTAAAATTTAAAGAAATTTTATTGGTTTGTGTGTAGAATATTTTATTATTTGAATGTCTGGTGGAGAATGTTAATGTAGAAAACAATGTTTTCAAGTAAATGGAGACAAACATGCCCTTAATAAGTTGAATACTTAAATTACTTTTCAAACAGCTTTTATAGCCTCATATGACATTGTACAGTATTATGAGCTGGTTGCAAATCATTTTCATAATATCCAATTGCAGCACCTCTAATTACCAAATCAATGGAAACCCAATTGTAGCAATCAATTAACCTTAAATACTCACAATTTGAAGATTAGGGTTGTCTCCAGGGAAGGTTGTTTTGGCCTTATCGATATCGCGAACCCCGGCCTTAACAGAAAATCCCTTAGCCAACAGTTGCTCCACAATCCTCTTCCCAGTACTTCCAGTGGCACCTGCAACAAAGATTTTCTTCTTTTGAGGAGCACCCACTTGTTCTTCCTCTGTAATCTCGCTTCCCTGCATCTGTAACTTTTAAGATGAACTCAACTTAAGTCAATAAAATGAAATCAAGAAAAGGGGGAATCAAATGTATGTTAAAATTGAGAAAAAGTTAGAGATAAGAAAAAGGAGAGATACTTACAGATGAAGCTTTGAGGTGAAAAGAATGGGATTTCCGGGTGGATAATGAGCAGTGAAAAAGAGAGGTTTTGAAGAAGCGTGCAGAAATGGGAGTGGCTGTGGCCATGGCCTTGCTATTTTCTTTTGGAATTATACCCGCCACAATTATTTCTTCCGGCAAATTACCAGGAAGATTGTCCACGTGGCATCTACCATAATTGGAGCTCTTAGGCCCAAAAGTGAGCTTTTCAGGCCCATGCAATTTTATATAACTCAATCAATCAATTAATTAATCAATTTTTTTCACAATGAATTTAGTATAATAGATGTAGAATACCATGTGATGAATAAGTAGGTACTAGTTGAATTTCACGAAAAGTATGATTAAAATTAATATTTAACTTTGACCAAAGAAATTATAATGTTTCCTAAGTATACACTCTCGACTCCCTTTCCATCATCCAGAAAATTGTCCAAATCACTACCCATATCACCTCAAGTTTGATTATCCACCGCAAAATCATGTCAAGCTCGACATATTGAAAAAAGGCTGCGGCCAAAGCCCAAGCAGCCGACATGTGGAAATGTCACCGCCGATTGTCGCAAAAAGCACATGCCGTCCGCATGCTCCGACACCTATGTGCTCTTGGTGTTGACCAAGGAGTCTTAAGATAACATGCCTAGAACCACAAGGGATAATAATATGATCATATCAATCTTTAATTATTTTGAAATGTCACGCAACATTACTACTTGTTTCAAATCTACTACGAGTCTAGTAGGAAAGAAAAATCTACTATTTGTCCATTCCCGATATACCCAGAAATATGAACCGGTTATCGGGCTGGTCCACGGGGATGGCTGCTCATACCAGTCACTCCATTAACTCAAAGGCTAACGTCTTTTTCACCAAAACCAGTAGCAGAAATTTAAGGATTAAATGAATCCAAGAAAAAGTTGCATCAAGTCTTCAAGCTGGGATATAAACTTAAACTTATTACAATTAAATCGAAAGAAATTTCTTGCTCAAGATGTTGATGGAGCAACTAGCACAACGAATACTGGTCAGTTGCTATAAGAGATTCAGTGAGAACTCTAATTCGAAATATTTCTCCTTTCATGAGAAAAATGAAAAATAAAAAAATTGTACAAAAATCAGGGCTTGAATGCAGAGAGGGCCACTACAGAGTTGTGTCCACCAAATCCAAATGAATTCGAAATNAATTCGAAAGATTTCTCCTTTCATGAGAAAAATGAAAAATAAAAAAATTGTACAAAAATCAGGGCTTGAATGCAGAGAGGGCCACTACAGAGTTGTGTCCACCAAATCCAAATGAATTCGAAATGGCTGCATTTGATAATATACACGAGAAAATTAGGACCAAATGGTTAAAAAAAAAAAAAAAAAAACAGAAATAAGAGATGGGAGTTGAAATTTAAGGCATCTCACCGACGTTGACTTCATGCTGCTTCTTTTGGTTTGCAATTGTGTCAAATTCCACAGAAGACTCTGGATTCTGCATTTGCAATAGTGATTCATAATCATCATCAAACCACCATTGAAAAAGAGAAGTTGGCCCCAAATGGGCTTCTTGTTCAAGTAAGCGTATCGGAAAATTGCAGTTTTGCACTTAGAGGTAAATAAAGCATATCCATCCGAATCATAGGAAATTACTTACAAATTGGTTTATGGTAGGATGAAGCCACCCAGTTGTAATGGCTTTTACTGTAGCAATAGCTTCCAAACCACCAGCAGCACCAAGACAATGCCCTATCATAGACTGGAAAAAGATAAAAAGTCAGAAGCTAAAAATGAACCAGAACAGGTATACTCAACTCAACAACAATTCCCACACACACATAAGCATGTTTGGCTAATCTTTAAAAATGGTAAGAGTTACTTCTTAAGTAACTTTTTGTCTTCAAACATGTTTGGAATAACTAATTTTCCAACTTTTGAGTAGAACTTTAAAAGCAACTCTTACCTTGCTGCCAAAATAAGTAAACTTTGCTTAGCCAACCATACTCACCACTCAAAAGTATTAGTTTGAAACAAACAAATCCATGTGTATGAGAGGTGGGGGTGGGGGACTCACCTTAGTTGCATTTATTTTGATCTCTGAAGTGTTCTTGAATACCTTCTTAATAGCATTTACCTCAGCTAGGTCACCTACTATGGTCGAAGTTGCATGGGCATTAATGTAATTAACCTGACAAAGAATTTAATTTGTGTCATAGATTATCACAGATGCACCAGAAATGAAATCGAGTTGACTCATGACTCCCAACTTAATAAAAGATTCACTGAAGATGCCACACCGCACCAGCAATAAAATTTAGAATGGTCCAATAATCTTTCTGTTAACTTGATACATCCGATATTACTTTTACATCCTAAAAATACTAGCAGACTGCATAGTAGGATTAACCTCCGGTTTTCCAAGGGATATTTCGTGTTTTCGACCCAGATTTTCAGAAGCTTTAGTTTGAGCCTACTTATGAATGAAATAAGACTTTCCAGCTTTCAATTTTTTATGGCGAGCTCCATTGTTACAGTTAAAGAAATCTAAGGAAGAAAAAATACCTCCTCAGGTGACACACCAGCATCTTCAAGGGCACTATGGATACACGAAGAGACACCGAGTCCATCAGATCTGGGATCAGTCATATGATAAGCATCACAATTTACTGCACCTCCTAAATACTCAGCAATTATCGGCGCATCTCGTTTCATCGCATGTTCTAAACTTTCCATCACCTGATAAAATGTTGAAAAAAATATGAAGAAATTCAATTTCTTATACAAGTCTAAAGTCACATGCTTATAATAAGTGAACTTTTGTAGGAAGTGGAAATATGAAATATTACGTACTTACATGAACCTGTCCGGATCCCAAGTAGATTAAAGTACTTCATGTTTTGTTTTCCTATTCCTTTTTAGTGTAGTAACTTTGGAGGGGAGGGGTGGGAGAAATGTGGAAAAGGAGATACTATGCTGAGGTTTGGAACTAAGAACCACCCACTTTCTCATTTTGAACACTCTTAGAAGAGTTTAATTAATTACTTAGGAAGCAACATATAAGATATTACAGATAAGTCTTTCACTCATGTGCCAAGCAAATAAATTTGAAAGATCAAAACAGAACCAATATGATACAAAAAACTACAGTACCAGCCACTTACCAATACTCCAGCACCTTCACCCATAACAAAACCATCTCGATCTTTGTCCCAAGGCCTAGAAGCAGTTCGTGGATCATCGTTTCTTTGAGATAAAGCTCTGCATGCGACAAAACCTCCCACTCCAATGGGAATAATGGCAGCTTCAGTTCCACCAGCAATCATCAAATCAGCCTCGCCTCGACGGATGTGATTTGCAGCCGCATAGAAGCAATAATTTGAGGTAGCACAAGCAGTTGAAATTGAGTAGTTTGGCCCCATCAAACCAAGATCAATTGCAAGCAAGGCAGACCCCATGTTTGTTATAGAATAAGGTATGAAAAATGGAGTTATTTTCCTGTGACCTTTTTCTATGAGAGCTTGAACACCATCAGAAAAAACTGTAAGACCACCCATTCCCGTTCCAATGAGAACACCAGCTCGTATCTTGTCAATCTGAAATAATATAAAGTGTATACTTCAATGGGGCATGTCTTCAAAAGAAGTGAAAAGCTGATGCAAGCAATAACTTATATCCATACAAAGTGCATTTTCAAAATTAGCATAAAGATATTAGCAATTGGCAGATCAAATAACAATGACTTTGATTCCATAAAAGACGAGTCCCGGTTTCCCCGGCTTTGCTAAGATGAGAACCTCTTCAACCAGCATCAAGTATAGATTTCAATGAATCTAAAGTTCTGAACTAAGAGTGTCAATCAGCAGTATTTAGAAAACTAAAACAATCACAGGAGTTAGCACTGAACCCAAGTTAACTAAAACTCAAACAATAATAAAAATATCCAAAAAAAAGATGCAGATATTAACACAAAAATCACACACAAAAAGGGAAGGAAATAAAGAATAAATAAATTAAGGTATAGACTGAGTCCGATTTAGTAACCAACAAAACGAATGAGAACAGGAATAAAAGAAGAGGTTTCCAAAGGATAAAAGCTCAACAATCAAATTCTGAAGGTTTGAATTTAGTATTTTACACCATTCAATAAGACCACCTGAAGTTCAAAATCTTGATTTCGGATACTCAAAGTCTGCAGCCTCAAAAATCATTATTGCCTTTGGTATTAAGGAAACGAATAACAACGAACAATGAAATAATAGCTCAAGCACAGCATTAAACCTCAACAAAATCCCAATAAATCACGAAACCAGATCAGAAATTCAACTCAACCAATAGATAAATATCAAATTGACCTCAATTAAGCTAGTATATACAATACAACCTGTTGAGTCTATCAGCGTTAAGGTAATCAATAACAGCTAATAACGAAATAACAGTTCAAATACAGCATTAATCCTGAACAAAAATCCCAATTAGACACTGAACCAACTCAAAATTCAACTCCACCGATAAATAAGCATCAAATTTGAGCTCAACAAGGATCGTAAATTAAACATACCTTCTCGAGTCTATCACCCCCAAGATCAGCACCCTCGAGAGCTTTCTTCACAGCTACAATGCAGTATCTCAAGCAATCATCGAGCCTCCTATCGTTTTTTCCATCAATGTACCCTTCCGATTTGAATCCCCGAATCTGTCCACCGAATCGAGTGGGGAATTTGGAGGCGTCGAATCGGTCTATGTCAGTGATGCCACTCTCGCCCGCAAGCAGCTTCTCGTAGTAAGCATCAACGTCGTTGCCGAAGACAGAGACAAGCCCCATGCCCGTGATGACTACGCGCTTCTTCGGATCGATCTCTCGCTTGGGCGCAGAAGCCGTGGAGGCGGAAGCGGAAGCAGAAATGGTGAATGGGAGCTTTGGGGAGTGTGGAGTAGGAGGTTTGGCATTGTTGCTAGAGTGGAATAATGGGTGACATGTAGAGGTCAGTTTACGGAGGGGATCGAGAGGAGAGGAGCAGAAAGCGGCGGAATGGAGAGCCTGCATGGCGGCAACGGCAGTGGTGGACGGCTAGTTTCGATGAGAACGATGTGAAAATGAGGACGGGAAGAAATCCGTGTAGGAACTAAGAAGTCAGCTTCTACATGGCAAATTTTCTTTTGATAGAACGTTGAAAAGGGAATAATTTCACCTATGGTGACTGAAGTTTGTAAACATTCTTAAGTTAGTCCTTATATTATATTTTGCCTTATTGGTCACTGAAGTTATTTAGGGTTTGACAATTGCTCAATTATTTACCAAAACTTACAAGCCTCAACTGGACCTAATGCCTACTTATTGATTCGTAAAAAAATAATAAATAAATATATAAAATGGCCGACAAGTTCAATCCCAAATTTTAGTGGGGCGGGTCTAATCAATTTGTAATCAAGTTCAGTAGACTTCTGAGTAAAAAAGACAAATACGTTAATTTACAAATAAAGTTTTGAAAATAATATATTTAAGATACTGTTCGAGTCAACTCCAAATAGTCTTTAATCATGTTCAATCGAATATTAAACAACTATAATATTAATTTAACTAAATTAAAGACCAATATTTGCCTCCTTTAACATATAGGATTATTGAATCTTTTACCATCAGCCTAGCTATCCTAGTTGCAAATAATTGTTTCATGAAAAGTACGCAACCTACTCTTTTAAGTTGGTTTGACGTTATAGGGCGTGTTTGGCTAAGCTTAGAAGTAAGTTTAATGTAAATTTTGACCTTTTATACAATTTACTTCTATTTTTCTTACACTTCAATAAAAAAAAATTACTTATTTATATAACTGCTCATAAGCCGCCTTTTTTTATCCATTATAATGAGTTTTTGGGATAATAAATTTTTTTGAGAATGTATAGTTGTTAACGAAGGAAAAGTTTTGAGTTACGTGTAATGATATTTTATTGAAAAATACGTGGTTAAAATGAAGAGAGAAAAAAATGTATTAAATTATAATGGAGATCAAACAAGGGTTAAAGTAACTTCGTTATTGAGAAAGTCTAAAACTAAAAACGATTATTTGTTTTCAAAATTAAGCTATTATCTTAACATGTTTTAGTGATGGGGTGGTCTTTTTCAACCTTGATATTGTCACAAAGAAATGAACTCGCTGGAAAGAACCTCCATGGATATTACCTGCAAAAATGGGTTGGGAACTTTCTCCCAATCCCATTCCTACTTGAAAATTAATTTAAAAAAGAAGTGCATCAAAATATGAAAATGTTGGTTAAAGATGACAATAGAGATTCTAACGATATGAGTAGAAGAATATTTATAAGTAATTATTTTTAGTCGACATGTCTCATTTTATTTACATACAAGCATATGTCATTGTGGACAAGTGTAAATTCAGTTCTTTTTTTTTTTTTTTCCATAAAAGAATTGGGGACTATCATAACATGCATACCGAACCACAATAATTACTAGGTGTTTTGATTGACACGTAAATCACCTTTCATGTCATTTGTCACTAAGCATCAACAACAAACATGGCTCTTCGTTCTTGGACCTTGATTGGGCACCCCTTGATATACATGGATACTTTGTATTGAGATCATGATAAGAGGTTGACCACCTAATGCGTGGGCTTACTATGTGAGCAAGTAATTATCTACAGCTTAGAGGGAAAATCAACCTTAAGATATGTTTAACGTTGATCATTGAATGTAACTATTGAATTTTTCAAACATAATGTGACTTGTCCCCTTGTAGTAATAATTCTTTCCAACATATTATGGTATTAGAAAATGCTAAATTCGCCTCTCAATTAAGATGTGATAGCTTAAAAACTAGGTAAGGTAACATGCCCTCATCATTGTAATAATTTTTTCGTGCAATATACTAGGGTAGAGAAAAATAACCCTAGCCCCCAGTTAAGGTGCGATGGTCTAAAAACCCTCGCCTAATATGAATTTGAATTTTTTTTTAAGAAGTGAATAAAAAAATTAACTATAAAAATTATATGTTAGCTTTCTTACAACTCAAAAATCATTTAGATTTGCATCATATCAAAAAGTTTTAAAATGCGCTCTATCTCCATTTTGACAAAATATATGGTCATTTGACACGTCAAATTTACGTTAATTTTGAAAATGAAACGAATTTAGTGACCAATGCGAAACGAAACTTGAAGTTGAGTGACTGTTTTACAATACACTAAAGTTTAGTGCTCAACATGACAGAAAATATACAATTGGATGACTAATTTGGAACAACTTAAAGTGTAGTGACCAAATCGAAACCCATCTATAACTTCAGTGACCAATTGAGTTTTTTACCCAATTGAAACATGGGGGAACTTTAAAAATAGCCTA
>CAIGRN010205238.1:0-18171 GCA_903798345.1 Fraxinus anomala | reverse complement strand
GGACGGGGTGGGAGATTGTCTCCGCAGGACGGGACAAGGTGGGGATGCCCTGCCTCGAACTCGCCCCACTGTCATCCCTAATGTATGTCCCGTCTCGAACCCGCCCCACTGTCATACTTAGTATTATTTACTTTAGGATGTTTTATCTTTTACCTGAAAAAGACTTTTGCGAAGATGTGCAATCATTAAAAAATTTAAAGTGAAAATTAGGAATTTGATTGGGCAAAATTTAAAAGTACCCCACCCTAGAGTCTGTCCTCGGTCAACTTTTTTTATGAATTCCGTAATTTTCATTTGAGTTCGCTTTGAATCCCACACAAAAGGGCACACTTCGAATCATAAAAATATCATCCTGTTCTTCTTCCCTCCCATGTCGTTTTCTGGAATTCAAGGTCAACTAATCGAAATCACAGGTACTTTATCTTTTTAATTTGAGTTTCTTGTGAAATTATGTGTTAATTATTCGACAAATTTGTAATTTTTTTATTCTAAATTCTGGATTACAGTTGTTGGTTGTACCAAATTGAAAGACACGGAATGGATTTCAAGGCAAGATCCCTACGTTTGTCTCGAATATGCTAGCACCAAATACCGTACGCGTACCTGTACAGGTATGTTATACGTATATATGCAATATACCTGTTTTTAATTGAATTCTTTTGGTGGTTTCTTCATCAAAAAATTTATGGGTTTTGATGTTTGATTATTTTTCGGGTGAAATTTGTGAAGATGGTGGGAAAAACCCTACGTTTCAAGAGAAATTCGTGTTTACGTTGATAGAAGGGTTGCCAGAGTTGAACGTTATCGTCTGGAATAGCAATACTTTAACTTATGATGATTTCATTGGCAGTGGAAAGTAATTATCTTGGACTCTTCGAATTTAATTCATGACTGAATTTCGTTCGTTGTTTATTTTTTTAAAAGATTTGCTCTTTTATGCTGAGTCTTGATATTTGATTTGGTGTTTCTAGGGTTCAATTGCACAAAGTTATATCTCAGGGTTATGATGACAACTCGTGGCCTCTTCAGGACAAGAAGGGCAGGTAATAATTTACTAAACTGAACTACATTTTAGTTTTGTAGATGGCCTTATGTGTTTGCTCTGTATGTTCATATATATATATATTTTTTCCATTTTTTGTTTCAAGAATAGCGATTTATACAGTTCTATAAATTAGGGATTCCTCCAGAACTACTATGAACTTCTATTTTATGATTATTGAGCTGAATCATCACATTGTTCCTTTTAAATATCCTCACATGAAACTTTATATACTAGATCATCAAAGACACAAACTGCAAATATTCATCACGCGTGTTAGAGCCATTGTTTTTCTATTCAAAGGTTTAGAGGGATTCAATTTTAACAAATTAAAATTTGGGTAGCCTATGTTGGATAGGCATAGGGGTGTCAACGAGCCTTTTTGCTCGGGTTCGGCTCAAGTAAAAATACTTCGAGCTTTTTTTGGCCCGAGCCTGCTCGGCCAAAAAATTTAGGCTCGACTTGAGCCGAAGGCTCAGGCCTTGGCAAGCCAGGCGAGGCTCGAGCCAGTTCGGTTTTTTTTTTTAAAAAAGTTCGTGACAAATCTAATTTTTTTAAAAATAATTTAAAATTTGTGTAATTTATATTTATTATAAATAATAACTAAATATTAACATATAAAAAAAATTACAGCTAAAATGAAAAGAAAAAATTAAAAAAAAGTGGTAGGCAAGTTTTTTTTTAAGGCTCACAGGCCGGCCGTTGAGTCACATGGGCCAGGCCGGCTCGAGCAGACGCCCCAAAATGGGGCTAGGCCCCACCGAGCCATGAGATGACCAGACTCGGGCTTTTTTCGGATCGAGCCCAAGCGGTGAGCCAGTTTGCCATCCCTAGGCATAGGTCTAACGCTCACTGAAAGTTCATCTTGTTATACTCAGTCTCATGCAATCTATTCATGTGAAGGGAAAATCACCATTGCATTTTGAGGAGAACAAAAGATAATTTTAAATGAATTTAACATATCGTGTCAATGATTCTTGGACGCAGGAGTAAAATTTGTATGCTTATTTTGGAAAGGAGAAAGGATGACATTGGTTTAAAATGGCTGAAGTATATGTATATGTTGCAACCCCTGGGAAGTGAATATTTTCACTGGCTGGTGAATTCTGATGGTAATTTGGAGGAAGGAACCTAACAGATGTCATGGAAGAAAAATGACAATTTAGAACGAACATTTATCACGACAATGATTTTGGGACAGTGTGTACCTTTATTTTGAAAAGAAATGAGTAGGAAAGGAAGGGGTCACTTTAAAATGGTTGGATTAAGTATTTCTGTTCCACTAAAGGGAGTTTCAGTGATTTACTTAGTCCTAGATCATGAAACTAGAGAAGCTAGTTTGCCACGGTATATATTTGCCTGCATTTCTTGTGCAAGATTGACGGATTGACTTTCAACTGCTTATTCTGCATATCATGTCCAAAAACTTTACATATGGGTGTTCATTATTTAGAAGGTACATAGCATGAAGAGAACAAGTGGACACTTTCCAGGAAATTAGCTTTTCAATTATGTGCGCTGCCACCTAACTTCACCTTGGTGCCCTTAAAGAGGAGCATTTCCTAGTGGGCTATTTTATTTTCAGTGAATTGTTTATTCTTGATATCCAATAACGTGTAATGTGATGGCCTGTCCTTGAAAAAAATGTAAATTGACACATCATATTAATAGAACAAATTGCTGATTGAATAGTATTTGCTCTTGCCACTTGTAACTTAATAATGAACACTTTTAGAACTTTAAAATTGCCGGAGTTTTTTAATTAGAATTTAGATATTTAATGTGTCCTTTCATCATCTACAGACATTGTGGCGAAGTTCGATTGATAATGCACTATTCTAATGCAAATGTAAGTTCGTTTCTTCTTTCTTTTAATTTTCGAAAATCTTATTTTCCCACTCTGAATAAATTCCACAGCTTGTAACCACTATTATGTATTAAATATTTGTTACTAATGAATATTTCTTCATCTGATATATTTTAGAAGCCAGCATTGAGCTATGCTCCTTCAGCTCCACCGTTTGGGGCCTCATCAGTACCTCAGGTCCTTCCCTTTTCTGCACCTCCATCAACCATTTCATCATACAATCCATCAGCAAATGGCTACTCGGTACCATCTCCTTATCCTTCATATCCTCCTACCTCAGCAGGATACCCTCCTCTGCCTTATCATTCTCAGCTGGCTACTTATCAACCAAATTACCCGCCAATTTCTGGATATCCTCCATCACCATATCCGCCACCACCTCAGAACACGCACTATTACCCTCCAGGTAAAATACTTTTCATTTATAGCCTTTTTTTTTTTTCACTTAATATACTCAGATCAAAAGACCCATTCTACTTACTTCTTCATAACAGGTTCATATCCACCACCACCATATCCTCCACCGCCCTATTGACGCAGATTAATTCCAGTGAAGATAGAGCGTCAATCAGTTAATGCTAGTTATCTAGTGTATTTCATATTAGACAAGCCTTTGTTTGGAAATTTTTATGTTGCTAAACTGTATTCTATCATTGGTTGAATGTTGTATATACATTTTGTAAGGCTTATGTTGTTTAGATAATTTTGTTGGGTAGAACAGTTGCATGATGAAAGATGAAGGGGGAATGATTATGCATGAGTGGATATGTCACGAGGTTAAATAATTGTAAATCATAAGATGAATAGACCTTTCAACAGTTGCCACTACTTTTGTTTGACTAAATACTAATATGGTTTAACACCTTTAGCACTCGAGACTGCTTCCCTTTCGGCGTTCCACTTCCACTTACATTATATCTGAATGGCAACACCAGTTGGCGAACCAACTTGCTGTATACTTGGATGTGACCTTTTATTCACTGTCACTCAGAGAATTCACCCGGCACGATTGGGGCAAGCGAATTTAGGATCGATGAGCTCGTTGGATTGATCCATACGTGTTGTGGGTTCTTATAGGCTATACCACGACTCATACTAGATTGTACCTTGCCTAAAGTGTGTGTAGCGATCCAATTGTATCTTAAACTACTTGTGAGGGGCTTGCTTTATGACTTGCAAACACTCTTTACAGGTTGATTTTAAATGTTGGTTCTATTCGAGGTTGTTAGAGTTTGTTGGGCCATCTGGTCGGGATAATGACATACTTTGGCACTCGATTAGCCTAAATTTTTTTAACACAAACACAATCAGATGACTTGTAGCATTTTCAAGGTGTGATCCATTTACATCGATTGAATTGAATGCTAATAAGTTTGCTTATTTTTGCTCGATGTAATGCGGCAATTGTAGACAAGAATGGGAAAGTGGATGAGAAATGATTTTGAGAATCTGAGAATGTCTTCTACACAGGTAACCTAACGTTGAACTCGAAACAGAGATTGTGGGCCGCTTTTGACTTTAATAAGAATCATTAAAGGACTGTTGCTAGCGTTGTAATTAGGTAGTTAATTATGGATTAACTGGTAACAACTGTGTTTTAACTTTTAATGCTATATAATGATTAAAGTCTTTCTTTAGTTAGTTGGATGAGTTGACTATGTGCTTAGTGAAATTTATATGTAAAATACATAAGAAGCCATAATCACATATTAACTTACTAGTGGATTAATCATCATGGTTCTGTTGCTTATTGACCAACGTCCAAGATATAATTTGTAAATCAAAGGCTCTTATTGGTCAAGTAAGGGATCGAGTTAGTGTTCGGTTCGGTTTACCAAATTCAAGGTATCTGTCTGGGCATCGTCCTTTCCGAATTGTTCGATATGTTGTGGCATAGCCACATAGCCTGATGATGATTGTCAATCTAGATTAGTAACATTCTTAAATTTTTATGTTTCAATTTTTAGAAGGTATATTTTTTGATAGTGTTATTCATTAGTACAGTTTACATTTAGATGATAATTGATTGGTTATCTTAAAATGTAAAATTTAAGGTAATAAATTAATTAATTTCACATATTTGTTTATTGTTAAGCTGATGAATAATATTACACTACGTTTTTAGTATGCAACTGAATACTTATTTTTTGAAAATACAAGTCTTATGCGAATCATAGTCTATTCAAATTTTAAAATAGAAGATATTTTTAAGTAGGGAAAATTGGGTTAGATTTTCTACATTTCACGTGATGTAGTTATGAGTATCTAACATTTAAATTAAAATTTTGAGTCCCAGTTTGGTAGGGGTTAAAATCAAATTTTTAGCAAATTTTGATAAAAAAATTGATAAAATGTGTTGTTGAGAAGTTGTGCGTTCTATAAAATATGTGATTAAAATTAATTGTTAATTTTGACTCAGTCTATGTTTAACCCCATTTTCTCAAAAACTCATTTTTTTTCAATCACATTCTCTCATAAAATAATATTACACGTAAATAGAAAATTTTGCCAAAAAACTTTATAGATTTTTTGACATAATTTGAAGTGATATAAGATGATTTGATAGGAAAATTACTATTTTTATATCACGTGACGTTATGTCAAATTATATGTTAAAAAATTTGTCATCCTTAAACATATTGCGACTAAAAACCCTGAGAAATGTTATTTGAACATAACCATGTAAATAATGGTTAAGTGGTGGCCCCCTATTGGAGAGGTGTCGAGCCCTCCAATAGGAGACCGTCATTTTGACCATTATGTATCCTTCATGTATATGGATATGTTTACGTAGCATTTGCCAAAAACCTTACTGTTAGTAGTTGAAAATAGATGACTACACTACCTAAAAAGTTAGACACCATCACTAATTTACCAAGTGTCAGACCAAAAGAAGACACCTTTGCCAAAGTCCAATTGTCCGATAAAAGTTTTTGTACCTTGTTTTTAACCAAGTAAGAAGTAAAACCAGTCCATTATTGACCACGACCCATACTTTTTACGTAAGAAAGAAGATACTCAATTCTTGTTATTGCTTGGATTTTGTTTTGTGGGTAATTAAACAACTCAAGACGATATGTTTTATTAATAATGAATAAATATAGTACATCTAAAATTAAAAAATTACCTCATCCAAAGAGGAGTAGAACAATATAAAAATTTTAAAACTACGTTTTATATAATCTAGTCATGCTTCTCGTGATCAGGGACGGAGCCAGTACTCGACGATCCTTGTGGTCGTCGGTTCCAACTCCTCGAAATCTTTTTTTCCTTACATTATGTTCATCTAAATTTTTGAATTCGTCGGTGCTTGTGATCATACTCAGTGTAGTGTATTTAGGATTCGTGGTATATTTAAGGCTCACCATTTGAAGGGAATAGAGTATAATAAAATTATCAAACTTCAAGTTTGAGAAGTCAACTTTTCATATTCAAAATATATTTAAAAAGGTTTATAATGTGTCTATATCCAATCTCATATTACCAAAATCATTATCAATTAATTGTTTAACCGAATTTTTGTACACTTGCTCCAATAATGCCCTAAAACCACGTGTTGCTCAGATACGCAAGGTTCTAAAATATCTTTATTCTAGATTTAATTCCTATCGACTTGGTTGATCGAGCTTAGTCCTGAATGACACTCAAACGTCCATTAATAACATTTTTAATTAAGTCTTCCATAGCTTGCTTGGACTTACAAGCATGTTTGGATTGAAGAGTTGGTGCTCTTCATATTAAAAATTTCATTTAAATTTTGTCTAGTACCATCATAAAACATGTTATTTACATGTGGTAAAATTCAAAATTGTCGAAAATAATGTCGATAACTTTGTGGTGAAATATGTCTTAGTTGAAAGATAAATAATTTGTAGTTGAGTAATATCTTGTGCAGTGTGTGTCGATGTTGCTTGACTTGCTTCTATGCAGATAATTTTTTCGGGGCCCTAATTGGTGTCAGTGTGTGTGCCGTTACGGTTTTTGCCCGCCAAGAAAAACCCCCCGAGTCCTGTACATTTTTAAAGTAAAAAACCAAAAAAAATTGTCAATATATACTTGTAATATTACTACAACAATCTCAAAGCATAAAGAAAGGTCAAGCGTGAAACACAATCCGATGAAATTTCTTCCCTCATCTCTCTGTTTTTGAGAACTGAGTTCTTCAGTCCCATTCAGATTCAGAGAGAGAAGCGCACAGAAAAATAGTCATATTGAGAGAGAGGTTGAAAAATGAAAATGGGGTTTGGGTTTCTTATTATTTTCTGTTTGTAGAATGAACAGAGAAGATAGCTATGGAGCAATATCTAGATTCTGGTTCTTCTTTGTCTGATGCTCTTTACTGTGACGAAGAAGAAAAATGGGGTGAAGTTGAAGAAGCAGAAGAAAAAGAGAGTGAAATTATTTTCAATAATCGTTTTAATGGCAAATTTTTTTATGTTTTCTCGGGGCTGTTAATGGAACAAGATCTGTTCTGGGATGATGATGAACTTCAATCTCTGTTCTGCAAAGAAAAGGAAACCTTTTCTGAATCCACCTTATAACAACTTTAGCTTAAAAGAGTGTGTCTTGCTCGAAAACAGGCTGTGGAATGGATCTTGAAAGTGAATGCTCATTATAGATTTTCAGCATTAACTGCAATTCTTGCAGTTAATTATCTTGACAGGTTTCTTTACAGCCTTCATTTTCAGAAAGATAAGCCATGGATGATTCAACTTGCAGCCGTTACTTGTCTTTCTTTGGCTGCAAAGGTCGAAGAAACCCATGTTCCTTTCCTCTTAGACTTTCAAGTATGTTCCCAACTCTCCATTACAGTCTAGTACTGCATATCAAACACATACTCGAAGATCTTCTTTTGCATTTTTTTTTTTTTTTTTTTTGAATTTGTTAATCTTGATCAACAGGTGGAGAATACAAATTATATGTTCAAGCCGAAAACTATTCAAAGAATGGAACTTTTGGTGCTTTCTGCACTCAAATGGAGGATGAATCCAGTGACCCCTCTTTCATTTCTTGATCATATAATAAGAAGGCTTGGCTTAAAACCCTATATTCACTTAGAATTTCTAAGGAAATGTGAAAATCTCCTCCTCTCTATTCTGCCTGGTAAGCACACAAGTTATTTGCAACAAGTTATCCTCCTATAATCAATTATTACAACATTTTTCTATTACAAAATAATTTACGTTTGATTTGGTGACTGTTCAGATTCAAGATTCGCACGTTATTTGCCTTCTGTTGTAGCTACTGCAACCATGCTTCGCGTTATCCATCAAGTTGAACCTTGCACTGCCGTTGACTATGAAAACCAGCTTCTTGGAATTCTCAAAATAAACATGGTTCGTATTTCTCGTCTTTTAATGATGCCCTTTTTGTTATTATTATTATTTTTCCTTTTATGGTCTTTTAAAAAAAAATTGAACATTTTTTTTTTCCACAGGAGCAAGCGAATGATTGCAGTGAGCTTATGTCAGAGACATCAAAGACTGGTTCACGTACATTTTGTGAAGTTCCTAGCAGTCCAAATGGTGTAATGGATGGATTATTCTTCGGTTCCGATAGCTCAAACGATTCGTGGGGCGTAACATCGTGCATTTCTTCTTCGTCGTCATCGTCAAGTCATCGGCCACTGTTGAAGAAAAGAAGGGTTGAAGAACAACAAATGAAACTACCATCACTGAGCAGAGTTTTTGTCGATGCTGCTGGGAGCCGTAATTAATTACTATCTGAAGAAGCTTAATATCTGTATTAACTTGATTATTTTTGTATTAAATTGGCTTTCATTTATTATCTCTGCCATTCCACGTAAGAACAGAAGAAAAAACAAGAGAGTTGGTATTGGCAGAAAGAGCTGGCAGTTTACGGAAAGGGAGAAGCAAATGCAACGAAGAATATCCACACTCTGTATTTATTTATATGGATAAATATGAATTATTTTTAATTTATACGTCCTTATGTTTAACTACACAATTTACAAGTCCTTGTTTGATTTAGCCAAAAAAAACATTCACAATTTTTATTAGGGCATGTTTGTGCATGATTAAAATATAATTTTAATCTAAATCTAAGTCAAACAATCAATATTAACCACATTTTTTATGGATCCCACATCTTTTCAACCACACATTTCAAGTACTTCCATCACAATCCACTAAAAATATAATTTTAATTCCAACCAAACACAGTCACATTTCATCAATCTCTATTAAAAACTATAATTTTTAGCAAAACCAAATAAGGCTTAGCCCTTGTGTGGTGAAAAATCAAATTTTTAGTAGATATTGAAAAGACGATGAACTGTGTGATTGAAAAAATATGAATTTTATAAAATATATAATTAAAATTAATAATTTTAACTTAAATTAAAATTAAAATTTTAATTTATACAAAATAGGGACTTAATCTTGTCCTGGATTATTTTTAGTTCTTTCAAATCCAAAATCCTTCGAGGCTTTGACGGTAAAAGAGAAAAGGATCGGTTTGGTTTGCATGTGAAGGGAAAAAATAGTTGTTGTCGGCCATTGGGTTTGACATTGACCTCTTGGATAGTCGTGCATGTTTTGGTAAAGATTTTTGTAGATTAAAAATTACGAATACTATTTATATATAGTTGAGATTTAGCCCCATTTCGAGTTTAATTTTTTAGTAAAGATTTTGTAAAAAATTATATTTTTGAAGAATGTGTAATTAAAAAAAAAATTTAGTTACAAAATTATTTTACTAAAAAAAGTATTGCTGAAAAAGAGCTTGAAAAAAAAACGAATTTAAAAAAATAATAGGGACTTATTTTCAACACATATAAAAAAAATATGTTGATTATAAATCATATTATTTGTCGAAAGATCATCATCTATTTATGTAGGGGGTGGGTTAATGTCACATTGTCTAATAGTAAAAAAATATATCTTTACTTTATTAAACAATGTCATCGTAGCATCTATGCTATATAGATTGATTATTATCGTCGATGCATTCCTCATTGACTAATTTACGTGCATTTGTTATAATACTTAACATACTCATACAAAGAAATGTTATTCATCATAATTGGTGATGACTATTAACAACAGATCTGCTACAGGGACAACTACATGAACATGGTCTACGACAGAGTTTTATACAGATATACACTTGACAAAATTTCATTGACAGTTAAAAAAAATAAAGGGAAAACTATCAATCCAAAACTATCATTTCAGCACCTGGAAAAAAATAGTTTATGTCATTGACCCTGTACAACCAGTTTAATCCCTATTAACAATAGTATATATGGCAATGACAATGTTTGTCACATTATTCAATTAAATTATATATTTTTTATTTTAGTCAACTGATTTTACTAGGAGCAGTCTTGCTCATAAGGTCATTTGGTTTTGAGTAATAAAATCTAGGTTTAATGCAAATATTTTAAATATCTAGAATCTTCCATAACTGATGCAAATATAATCTACAGATGTAAAGATTTTTTGTGAGACAAGAAGTCCTTCGTTGACGCACCATGTTCGTTGTTAGTAGGGTAGTAGTTGATTAGGAGTTAGGACAATTGCTATTTTGTCAATTCTTGTATTTTTCAATGGTTTACTTTTTTGGAGAAATCAATTGTGGATCGAGTCCCACAAAGTAATTGAGTCGCCTAAGTGGTTGGTTAAATGATTTGTATGAACTTAACTCATGATGATGGTTTCTTGATCGATTTACTTGTCAAGTCAAATTTAATAAGTTGTTCGTGTTTACTCTGATTGAAAATAGTTGATCGATAAAGTATTTAAGCGTTATGATCAATGTGGCTTAAGTTGACTGATCAACAAATATTTTTTTGATTAGTATAGACATACGAGAGTGTTTTACCTCGTCCATATACTCAAACATGTAATTTCTTCAAATAATTTATCTCACGTGTTTGATTAGAAGCACACATATATTGAAAGTCTCTATTAATAATGAGTCGAGACGAAACACAAGGTTGAGAAAATTGATCATAACAAAAATCCAAGTTACTAAATTATGTACTTAAGGAAAAAAAGGAATAAAAATAAAAATAAAAATAAAAATTGGTCCAAGAATTTGGATGGAGAACTCCATAACTAATGAAAAGTTGACAGTGATTCATTTGAATTTGGGAGACAAAATCTTTGAATTTGTGGAAAGATCAGACATGTTTTCTTTCCTAAATTTGTTGCTTTGTCTAAAGGTAAGTAGAGAATTGCAGTATCGATCCCCAATCTTTTCAATTTTTATAGATTTTATACTAACTTTCAAAAATATGTATATGAAATCCAAATAGATGGAATCCATCTACTTTTTCATTAGTTGACCAAAAAAAGTGGACTTTAACAAATTTTGAAAAAAATAATAGGGGTAAATTGGTAACTTTAAAATTATCACATTAAATAAATAAACAACAAAATCATAAAAAAAATAAAAAACCAAAAAAAATTAAATGGAGTTACTTCCTGCAAACCTCCACCCCTACCCCTACCCTTGCGTCCCATCCCTTCTACTCAGCCACCGCAACTACGGTACCACCGTTGTTCGACCAGCCACATCCACCCATCTCATACGGTGGCAAGGCAGATGGAGGCGAACGGATCTAGTTAGGTATTTCTGCTGAAGACGTGGCTATGGCATATGACGCAGATTCTTGATTTGGATTCTAGTTGCTCAAACAAAATCCATATAATATCTCATTTAAACGAACAACAAAGTTAATCTACACGAACTTGTGAGAGTTAATATGTTTTCAAAAAGAAGCACAAATGAAATCAGAAAATTTAGGCCCGTTTGATTTGTGTTTCAATTTTGAGTTTTGAGATCATTTTCGATTTTCTGTTTTGAGGGTTTTTTTTTTTTAATTTTCTAAAAAAAAGTTTGATTTGTTATTTTAAAAAATTATTTCTCAAAATAGAAAATTAGAAAACACGTTTGGATTGAGATTTTGAAAAATTGTTTTATGTCATTTTATTCAATGAAATTTGATTATTTAATAAAAATAAAATAATTTTATATTAATATATTATCAAGTAATATTACATTTTAAAGTTGTGAGTTTTACAATATTTTTTCTCCCTATAATTTTTTTTTTATAAAAATTAAGTTTATATTAAATGAAGTAAAAATAGAAATTAATGATGTAGAATGTGAATATTTTTATCTATGTTCATTTAAATAGTTTTTTTATATAATTTTCGTGTAGATAATCATTAAGAGTTTGAGAAAGGAAGAAGGACGGCTTCTTTGATAGATTTTGGCCGGCCCAAATCTTTTATTTGTTATTTTATTTTTTAGAAATTTTAATAATTTTATTTTTTATTTTTGAATTTAATTTTCTTGTTTTTATTTTTTTTATTTTATTTGTTAGAATTTTATATTTTTGTTTTAAAAATTTTATTTAAACAAAATTTTATTCGAACATTTGTTTTTCATGTCTTGGGTATTTTCAGAATTTTCACTGAAAATACTTAAAACGTCAAAAATAAGTTTTGAGTTTTATGTTATAAGTTTGTCCTTATTTTCGAAAATGCATTTTTAAAAATACTAGACCAATCCATTTTCAGTATTTTACAAAACTGAAAACTACAAACAAAACACACCCTTACATTTTACAATTGGTTTACGATGCAATAAAGTACATAACTAAAATTTTTTCAGTTTTGATAAAGTTTGACTTGTGAAGTTTGTTGGAATTTTATATCGAAAATTAATTTTGACAAATTTTAATTGATTATTTAAGCAAAAATCATTGTTTGATGAACGAGAAACTAAACCGTTTAATAAGTGAATTATTAAAAAAATTATGTAGAATATTATGAAATATTCTGTAATCATTTGATTTTGATATGATGAAGTTGTGTTCGATTTTGATAAAATGAGAAGGGTCCCAATACAATAATTGTTGAATAATGTGATGGCGGGGGACTTTTGCTTGTTGATCTAAACCATTCTTTTTGACCTTCACTCCCTCTTCTCTGTTCTCGTTATTGTTTTTATCAATAAAGCCATGTATTTAACTTAGAAAATAAATCCATTTTTTATTTATTTTTTCTTCTCTTTTTCCGCTTACAGCTGTAAAGCTGTAAGGATAGTAAAAGTGGGACTCACTCCATTGAAGTCCTCTAGTCGAATTTGTTGTACATAATGCATTTATGTCAATACCTTTTATAAC
Organism: Fraxinus anomala; assembly: GCA_903798345.1. Classification (NCBI taxonomy): domain Eukaryota; kingdom Viridiplantae; phylum Streptophyta; class Magnoliopsida; order Lamiales; family Oleaceae; genus Fraxinus; species Fraxinus anomala. The sequence continues at coordinate 5,103 of CAIGRN010205238.1, read as the reverse complement.
CTTAGTGCATTTTGCTAAAATTTGTACATCTCTATAACACGACCCCTGAACATTTCTTGTATAATATCATAATGTGACTTGCATATTCAAATTCGTACTAAAATATAACAATAATAATATATAATGTATGACAGTTGTTGACGGTAAAAAGTGATATGACACTTCTTGAATAATTTATCAATGTTACGATGGATGAGTTTGCCTAATAATGAGCTAAAAAAAAGAATCTAGTAAACCATTGGCAGGGATGCGATGCAATGATTGAAAATCTTCGATGTCAAAGTGATTGAGGTCGAAGTAAGTCTGAGTTGATATTAGTATATCGTCATAATTTGAAGACTATGTATCCCCTTTTATAAGATGAAGAATGGGCTGATACGACGATGGAGTCATTTCACTCAAATTCAATTGTGAAATACATGGGGATTTAATCCACTCAAGGCTTTTACTAACTTTTCATTGTTCATTTCAAAAGGTGTGGCACGGTAATCATTGCATATAGACTACTTTTCGAGGATAGCTTAACCTTTGAGCCTAGACTATCATGTCCTCGGCGTTGATTGGTTGGATATACAACTTTCACAACCTATGTGCCATCCATTCGAAGATAATCATTACTTTCAAATCACTTGTCTTTAGCGAGACAACTAATTTGATCGATACACATCTCGGATTGTGGATTTCATTGTTAACTTTTGACGGAGCTCAGAAAATGAGAATCCATTCACTTTGATTGAAGTCAGAATTGTTTGTACCGTAAAGTTTTTGAGCTCGAATCTATGATTTTATTTTAATAGTAAGAAGATTTGTTTGAACTAATGTCCAGCTCGGCTTCCAAATGATGACGTGGATTCAGCCACACGGTATACAAGAAGTAATTACATGTAGATTTAACTGATAATAATATAATTACATCAAGTGTTACGCTTTGGTATCAATCTTGTTACTATAAAAAAGTACAAAAATGGAGACACAAATTCTTTCAGGACAGTCCTATATACATCAAGTAGTAATTTACTTTAGTTTCTATGTCAGTCACCTCATAAACAAACAAACAAACAAGCAAGCAAGCAATAAATAATAAAGTAAAACCAATAATATTTGTATTCTAGAAATCAAAGTCCAGGATCCACATGGGGCCCAAAATCTACTTGGGCTTCTGAGATCACCAAGTCTGTCTGTGGGCCTGAATGGACCAGAAAATGACCCATAAATGATAAAACTGTACACCACCCTCGAGCACACTCTCTGCGCGAGTCAAATAATTGTCCCTACGCAGAACTTTTCTTCTCTCAGCATTGTCAACTATGTGTGATACAATTGGCATCCTAAGAAATTTGTTCAAACCTTGCTAGCTTCGAGACAAATCTCGACCCCAAATGCCATGAAAATATAAGGAAGCCTTCTTCCCACGAACCACGGCGCCCAAGTGATCAAAGATAGTTTCTCTCAAGGACGATCAAGTCAGTTGAGGACAACAACACATCAATAGGTGGATTGCCATTCTTGTACTGTTTAAGTAAAGGACCAAAACGCTCTTTCCCTCTCGCCAATATTTACTATAAGGCTATAAGGGATGAGGCAACTGGTTCAACATTATACACTGAAATGTTCGATTCTAATCCTTCCATTTTAATAACCGGGATTAGAATAACGGTGTATTGTTTTACTTTTACATTCTCACTATCTCGTCTCGAGTCACAAATTTTACTAACATAAATGTATATAAGACAATGCGCTGGCCGAAAGATACTGGACGGCAGTGTACCATATAACAATGCTTGTCCACATTAAATATATGAGTTTGTTTTTAGGTGATAGAAAGTTCATTCATTATTATTTGATGATATAAGAATAGACATTGGTCTGCCCAAATAAAAAACTTACTCTCCAATGTGGGACCTTTAATTTTAATTACTGGTCGGGGTACCCTTCAGAACTACAAATACATATTTGATGTCTTAGCCACTGTTTGGTTCAATTAAAAAAGTTGATGAAAATAAGTCAAAGTCAACAATTAATTTTAAGCACACGTTTCATGAAATTCACAACTTTTATGAACTGTTCGACCATACGTTTCATCAACTGTTATCAAGTTTTACTAAAAATATGATTTTTAGAAAAACCAAACGGGAGCTTAATTTGGGAAAGGGAATTTTAGATAAGAAAAGGAAGAGAAGCTTTGAATGCAGAGTGATAATGTAAAGTCCAGAGTTAGGGTCAAGTGGTCCAATTACTGGTACATAGAACGAGTGGTGCCTCTCTGCCACAAGTGTGCAAATGGGCTAAATAACACACTTCATTGTCATCTAGGGGTAAAATTTGTAAAATTTATTCCTCCGTAGTTGATAATACAATATAGTCATATCTCATAGTCGAGTCTGTATCGAGCATCTTCACATGATTTTTAGACCAAAGTGTACCTTTGAAATGAAGAGAATAAGAGGTAAGAAGACAACATTGTGGGTGGCATCAGGCAGGCCCCAATATGGATGTATATGGTAAATCTAGGACAATAAATAATAGCACGACAAATGTTTCAGGTCTAAAAGTACGGGTGTTGCAATGGACCCATGTTGCTTGCATGCTCGATGGACCAGCTTGTGAGGGCTCGGCATATGGGCAGCTCAACTCGTTCCACTAAAGTCCTTGGGCCATGTTGTCGATTTTATATTCTGCAAGTGATTGTAACAAGTAATATAATTGATCAATTAGTTCGAATGATCGTTCATCGAAGACTGTTATCTAACAGTTGGTTCAGTTATTCCTAACTTCAGTTCGATTGAGTACTAATAGAAGTAGTTATCTTCTTTTTGTAATTTTTTATTTTAATTAAACAAAAATAATAAAAATGAATTTTTATTTGATGATTTAAATGTTAGAATTCACAAGTTTACCATAGTTATCCCCTTAATCTCCATTACCAATTTTTATAACAACTGGTCGTGTTTACTCGGTCGAATTCTTCTAACATATTCAATTTATCTTTCTTAAGTTCAAATTAATTTTATTTAACGTCAATTACATATTTCTATGTGAATCCGAATACACCTTAATTAAACGGCCTTAAATCTCTAAGAACTTATGTAACGACCACACCAATTAGAAAAATGTATATCTATACTTTTATATTAATTATCAGCATTTACTATGTGATCTAACCAAATAATCCCCCTTTCGACGTAATTTTCGTTCACACATCAATGAATTACTAGTCAATTAATCAAAAACATTAAGAATAAAAGTAAAAATAATTCACAACATCAATTGGAGATTTAAAACTTTTTAATTAAAATTAAGGTTCAAAATTAAGTTAAAATCATTCATTCTAACTAATTATTTAATTACATATCATAGGAGAAGAGAAATATAAGAAGGAATTAAATTACATTATCGAGTTTTAAGGAAAAAAGGAGGAAAATGAAGATGTTGCACTAAGATTCCACCTAGCCATGTAAATGAACCGAGCCGGCTCTAGCACGGCCCGTGCAAAAGTGGTTTGACTTTTTTTTGCCCAAGCCGAGCTTAAGCTTGGCTAAAAAATCGAGGCTGGCTCGAGCATTATCCTCCTTTTTAAGAATATAAATTTTGTGTAATTATACTAATTATAAATTAAAAAGGAGTTACAACCCTCCTTTTTTCGGGCTAGAGATTGGCTACAATCAAAGTAGGCAGAGTTAAACTTACACATGAATAAAATATTTTATGTACAAATTTTTTCAAATAAATGAATTTAAAAATTACATAATTTAAATACTTCATGTACTATTAGTCTCATTTGGTGCAACATTTTTTTTTTTTTTTTGTGAATTTAAAAAACACAAAAAACCAATTATGTATCTACTTGCATGCGCAATTGCAGGCAGCTAGTTGCCTTAGTTGCCTTTTGAAGGCAACTACTGTAGCGGCCTGTAGAATCACATGCCAAAATTACCTTGTAACATGGGCAATTTTGGCCAGTTACACGAGTCTGCCTGTCTGGCTCTACGGCCCAAGCTTTGACTCGGTGGACACAAGCTGTGAATCGAATTGGCTCAAGCTTTTTCTAAGCCGACGAGCTGAATTGACATCCCCAATTCCACCTTTTTCTTATAAAATTTTGAAACCATAGATTCTTGATTGATTCTTTCCTCCTTTTGTGCTTGTATAATATGAGTACAATGATTTTTCACAAGCCTTGGCTTGAATATATATGTATGTATATAATAAAATTCTACAAGTCCCTCTTCAATTGTTGGACTAAGACATATATTAGGCAAAATCATTGTTCAAATTGGCTTTTCACGAAAAGTTGAAAATAAAAAGGAAATAATTCCTTTTTCAATTAGATCCCTTATCTCATTTATCTTTAGCCCTTCATCTTCAATATTTGCAATTAAGTCACCTCCATCCCAATATCATTAATAATTGACCTGATGCAAGTTTTGAAAGTTTCCAATTTAATCCCAAAACTTTCTAAATGTCGAATTTAACGCCCGAAACTTATGAATTTTTTACATAATGCTTCATTAATACTTCCAATTGATCGCTTGGAACCCAATTAATTTTCAATTATTTCGAATCTACTCCAATTAAGCTCCAAATAGTATTTTTCACATCAATTGTATCCAAATTAGGATTTTTTTTTCTATAATTAACATAAATTACACAAATTAAGTATATATTCACTGAATTTATATATAAGTTATATAAGAATAGAAGCTTGGATAAGTGCATACAATGCAATTATCAGACCATGCTATGCTTGACAAGTAAAGCTTGTGGGCTTCATGAGCCAGTAATGGGCGGCCACGTGCCTGCCCTATTTTTCTCAGTTTCTTATTTGATTAAGTTAAATTTCATTCATTTTCAACCTTATTTAATTCTAAAATTTTCTTTAAATTTGCTAATTCTTCTTCTTCTTCTTTAAAAAAGCTTGTGTATAAGGTCCATGGGCCGAGCCTGGTTGGTAGTCCATGGAAGGTCTTAGCTCGACCATTTCACTCCAAGTCACATTAAACACATGGACATGCCAAAGCCCATTGACAACAAATTGTGATGGACCCAGTCTAAGAAATATGGAAGATGGCCTATTTCAAGTAGGGAACAATACATTTCTAAGGT
>CAIGRN010205233.1:0-13017 GCA_903798345.1 Fraxinus anomala | reverse complement strand
AACCTCTTACACATGTATGTGTGACTATTAAATTTGAATTGGACTCTTCGGTACGGACACTTTGGTTGGTCCCAAGAGTTATAACGCTCATTCCGAAATCCTCAGAATCAGAATTTTTTTTTTTTTTCATATTTATCTTTCTTTAGTTCTCACTTTTCAACGGATGCAATTCCGTCATCATGAGTATTGGGCACAACCTTTGGATCGCCAATGGTTTCTTGGACCAGCACCGACTTTTGCTCAACTTTAGAAGGTATCATTGTTTCATGTTTGAGGTGGGGGTAGTGTTAGATGGAGGGCAAGATGCAATTTTAGTCTTGTGTAATATTATTTTATTGGATAATGTGTGGTTGATAAACAGTACGAAAAAATGAATTATAATTTTAATGGAGATCAAATGGGGCATAATTTTTAAATAAATGAATTTAATAAGATTAATATTGGAATAAACGTTGATGAATATAGTACTTTTTATAAAATTTAAAATTTTAATAGATATCAACCTACAATGGAATAGATATATAAAATTTGTCGAGGGAAATAGATTGCACCTACAATGGAATAGATATATAAAATTTGTCGAGGGAAATAGATTGCTCAAGTATTTACTAACGCGAAAAAGATTGTTAACTTTTACGTGATTGGATAAACATAAAAATTTCATCAAGCCTAAAAACCTTTTTCTTTTGTAATACCTATATCTACGATAGCAACAATGTTAATATTAATATTAATGGCGATGCTAATAGTAATCTTGATACGAAAATTCTCATATTTGAAAATTTTCATGTCTATGACAAAGAAACATCAAGTTTTTCGTATGGCATACTTCTAAACAAGTTCATCAAGCCTAAAAATGTTCTTAATGATAGCAACAACACTAAGAGAGTGTTTTATTGGTTTTATTTTTCTTGAAAAATATCATTTTTCACCAAAATTTTTACTTTTAAAGTGTTTGATTAACAATTTTTTTCATAAAAAATATTTTCTAACTTTTGATTACGTGACAACATTTTTCTCAAAAACAAAGGAATTTTTTTTTTTTTTGGGAATGGTGGTATTTATTTTCCACATAATTCAACATCTTTCTCTCTCTCATCTATCCCCTTTTCATTTACCCATCAAATAAAAAATGGACAAGTATAATATTTTTTAAGTTGAAAAGTAAATTAATCAAATATAATTAATTAATAATTTTTGTAAATTGTCTAAGCCCATATTTGAGGCACATTAAAAATTTCATTATTATTCTTCTACTCATTTTCAACAATATATTTTCAATAAAATAATAATTTTCATCATATCAATAACGTTTCCTTCTTTTTCAACCACGCATTCTCTATAAATCTACTATTCCAAAATACATTCTTCCAAAATAATGTGGTTCAAACACACCCTTACAAATTTCATGTTATTGATGCTCCTGTTTGGTTCTTATTTTTCATCCATAAAAATAAAAAATATGACCGTTATCCATCTTATCAAACCATCAATTTTGAATTTTCATCATTTATGTGAACCTCGATAATAACTATATTTTTCATTCTTATTCTATAATAATATGCAATAAATTGGCCTCAAACCCACTCTAGTATTAATGTGAGTAACTATGTATAAGATGCCGTCGAAAATAGATTTGACAGATATCCTTTTTCAAAATATTTGTGTGGTTTAGTTAAGTAGAAAACAACCCTTTTCTTTCACGAAACACCACATTTTGCAGAGAAATATGGCCTTGCCTTTCTCCCCCTCTTCTTCCTTTCCAATAATTGCATCCCAAAAATCAACTCATCCCAATACCACCAAATTCCATATTACGGAAAAACCCATTAATAATTTCACAAGAAACGCCCTAAAATTCACATATTCCATTCCCAAAATCCCCAATTCGACCTTCCTCAACAAAGCCTCCCAAGAGCAAGAAAACACCAGTCTTGCCTCTGAATCCCAAACCCAGGAGGATAACGGGGTTGAGAAAGAACCGATTGAGGGAATATCAGAATTGGGTATGGAAATCAAGAAGGCAATGAAGGAGAGGGAGCAAAAGGAACCCGATTTCTTGAGTGGGGTGGCAGAGGAAGTTAGGGAAATTGAGTGGCCTGGTTTTAGTAAAGTATTGGGAACTACTGGAATTGTTTTGGGGGTGATGGCAGGGTCCAGTGTCGTTTTGTTAACTGTTAATGCCGTTTTGGCTGAGCTGTCGGATCGGGTTTTTGCTGGAAAGGGTGTACAGGATTTCTTTGGATGATGAAGATAAGGGAGTTGTGATCTGCTGGGAGAGGGTATAACCCTCTTGACCTGCGCCTTCCACTTGTTAAAGAAGCATTTGACTCCTTGAATTTTTGTTATACAGTTTCTTATTTGCCTTTTGTTCTTTTTTATTTCTTCTATGGTTTTTGAGGAATTTTTGGAAATGGCATCTTCGAAAGTGAAAAATAGCTTCAAGCTTTTATTTTGCACGTAAAAATCTAAAAATGGCTTAGTCAAAATTAACACTTAATTGAAACGAACTGAAAAATTGACCCATTTAACAGAGCTTTTAAAAAGTAAAAAAAAAATGTTTCTGATATTAAAAAATTATTGCGAAACATGTTTGGATAATTTTTTTTAAAATGATTTGTCGACTAGAATAACTTTAAGAGAGGAAATTGATTCAAAATAACTTTATTTTGAAAAGCTCTTCTATAAGCAAAAATTTTACCAAATGGACCCAAAATTTGACCACACTTATTCTGCTAAGTCAACACAAAGCAAACACAGTAATGAAATGGCAAGAGACTGGAATGAGGCTTAGCGAGGTCGCGCATTTGGTAAACAGGGTTTGGGTGAAGTCGAAGATGGAGTTTAGCGCAGAATAAAGAGAGTTTTCGGATATTTGAAAAATATAATTGATCAAACATTAGAAGGCCAACCTCCTGATAAAAGCAAACGAGTGTCCAATTTAGGCTACCAGAATTCATAAAAAACCAAGTCCTAAGATACAGCACAAAATTGATCAGTTTTAACATCCAACCGACGAAATCATATAAAGTTTACACCATAAGCAACAAAGCATTTAAAGTTGTTAATTATAAATAAAAAAGCTGGCATGAGAAAGGGCTTAATAGGAAAAATATCTACTCAGTTGCAGGACCAACAAGGACTCCCTGTGCATTCCCTTCCTTCTTACCACTCTCATCTTTCATTTCACCATCAGTTTTTTTAATTCTAATTTTGTATTTGGCCTCAAATTCAGTGACCTCCTTTTTCTTTTTCTCCAACGCCTCGTTAAGTCGATTTATTACCTCTTCAATCCCCTCCTTGTTTCGCTGGACAGCCGGCAAGACTTCTTTAATGGTTCTTTCCACGAGGACACCTCCAATCATCCGGTAGCAACGCCTCGACGGATCAAGAGGTTTAATTGCGTTGATCACGAGTGAATGCTCGCTAACCTCCATCTCGAGTTCAGTAATTTTGGAGTAAATTTGGTTGATCTCGGCCCTCATGGCACCATAGATGTTGGCGACTGCTTGCTCGTTCATTGGTTCCTTACCATCACCTTCAGCTTTCGCCATGATACTAAATATGAATAGGAAAACAAACTTCGGTCAAACTATGAATTAAGTCTTGTAATTTCTACATCTCAAACTCTAGAAAATGCTTGATGCAAATCACATAATATTGGCATAAAAGGAAATAAATAAAATACAGACAAGTGAGAAGCTCTCTGTCAAACATTAATCCGTCTCTGACAACAAGTTAAGATAAAAATGCTTAAAGCAAACCATAAAATATGGACATAAAAGGATATAAAATGAAATACACGGAAGTGAGATGCTATTGACCAACATCCATCCTTCTCCAATGACAAGTCCAGCTAGAGATGCCTTACAATAGCAACAAGCTCCAAGCTCAAAGATGCATCTTATTACAACAGACAAACTAAGCCTTCCCATTAGATTTGGGGTTGATAACTAAATCTTTTTTCTCCACTCCCTTCAGTTCATCGTTAGACCAACTAGACGTTCAAAACAATGAAATCCTAATTTATTTCAAACACACTTTCAAAGTTACGTTTTACTGACACCACACCAGTAAGAGTGACATAGCAAGGTACAAAACAAAAGGTAACACTTGCATAGAAAAACAAGGTATACATAAAAAAAATTAACACTAAATATTTTGGGTTGGCAACTGAATCATTTTTTTCCATTCCCTTTAGTTCATCGCTAGACCAACTAGAAGTTCAAAATAATTTAATCCTAATTTATTTAAATGACACTTCCAAAATTTTGTTACTCACAACACTAAGAGTGACATAACGAGGTAAACAAAAAGACAAGTAACACTTGCATACACTACCCTGCAGTATTCTAATTGGCAGCATCAACATTCTGCACTGCAACTGAAACCCCGTTGCTTGAACTTGCCCGAACACTTACCAACCGTAAGCAGATGGGAAGGCATATAAAGTAAAAGACCCTAAAATTCATAGACCAGTTGAATGCAAAACTCGAGATCCACCGGTTTACTCAAGATTTACATCCCGGACAAAAAGATCTTTCCAGTCAGTACTAGAAGGCATTTCAGTCCGTAACCAATATCCACGAATACATCTTCAAATTCACCTCCGGATTGGCATATGGCTATGATTTTCTTAGTTTCCATGAGCAAAGGACAAATGGATACGGTAAAACTTACGCAGATAGATTGGATCGAATATAAGTGGAACCCAGGACAAGTCAAGCAACAATTAGTTATGGGAAAGTGCCTCGCAAAATCGAACCTGCATTCACAGATTAAAGCCAAAAAAATGAATAAATATTTAGAAACACGACCAATCTTCTAAACTTACCAGAACCCCAAGTGTAAAATAATCCCCAGATCTACAGTGGACCATAAGAAGCCAAGAGACAAATAGATAATTGAAAACCCATAAGAATTCGAGTAAAAGATTACAAATTGACTAGCAAAATTTAAACTTTCCCCACACATAGAATGAAAGATTTGTGCAAAATATTTAATTAATTTCACGATGAGTTTGTGTTTTTTTTTTTTCTTTCAAAATAACGATAACAATTGAGGAATACACAAAAATAAAGTCTATGGGAAGATGACTTGCAGAATAAAAATCTTAGAAACGCGACAATTTTCTAAATTTACCAGAAACCCTAAGCGTAAGGAATCCCCATATCTATAGTTGACCTTAAGAACCGAATATACGAATAAATGATTAAAACCCATAAAAAATTCGAGTAAAATATTACAAACAAACTCGCAAAACCTAAACTTGCCCCCATACAGAGCAAAATGCAAGATATAAGCGAAATCTTCAATTAATTTCACAATGAGTTATTCTTTTTTTCCAGAAAAGAAAAATGGAAAAATCCATTACCTCTAACAACACGAATTAATAGTAGAGTCCGTGAACTGAAATTAAGCTGAAACTTCTTCAATTTGCAGTTGCAGGGGGTTGTGTCCAATACACTGGAATCAAAGAAATCAGGGGAAAGAGAGAGAGAGAGAGAGAGAGAGAGAACATCTTACACACATAGGGACTTGTAAAATTGGGCCCATGTTCAGGCCCATTATGGATTGTGTTGGGCCTAGCAGTCCACTAATTTATTAAAAATGAAATAATCTAGAAAAAGAAAAAATATATTTTAGCCTTTTAAATTTCTTTTATATTTTTCCTTTAGTAATTTTGACCTAAATCATTGCTAAAATAGCTTCATTATTATGCGAAAACTTTCATATTGATGGTGCCTTGCCGTCTTTCGACAAGACAAATTTAATGACCACGTCAAAACTCAATTTAATCGTCTAAAGTGGTCAAAAGCAACTTGTTAATAAATTTTGACTGTGCAAATGATTTTCCCACATTTTTAAATGATATAAGGGTCTAATTTTTATTTTTATTTTCTTTGGAGTGGAACAATATATATTTCTATCGAAGGCAAAATTTAAAGTTGGACCATAGTACTTTTTGGGCAAATTGTACTACAAATTCATTTGTATAGCTTATTATTGGCGTTAGTGTTCTAAGTGTAAAGTTGTAATGACAAATCACGTTTTCTTCTTTTCTCTTTTAAGTCGTAATAAACACAACAAGAGGTCTTCATAATATAACTAAAAACTTGGTAACGAGATTAAAAATTTAACACAAAACATCATCTGGAATTCAAACGAAGCTTAAATCACAATATTTTGTTTTGCATAAATGGAAAAAATGAGTGCGATCATAAAACCCAAGTATACCTTTTGAAGCTAACATCTACGAATTAATATTATATAAATCCAGGGACGCAAAAATGTTATGTGAAAGCATAAACCCTAACTCTTCCAAATATGTATTTGCTAATTTCTCTAAGTCTTGTGTGGATATTGAAAAGATCAATCAAAATTGAACCGACCTTAGTAATTCGAGGTTTCTAAGTGAGAGCGGCAGTGGTTGTACCAAAAATCATGTAGCTGAAATAAAATTTAATTAATTTATAAATGAATTTATAAATTTATCAAATGAAGGCTAGTGATTGTACTTTTTGGGTGTAAGGAAATGTATAAACTTTACGATGCAGAGTAGCCATACTTCATGCTTTAACTCTCTAATAATCAGCTTATTATAACAAATGTGATTACTTTGGGATGGCAACGGGCGACCCATCATTGTCTTGGTTCTCTCGGGGATTTTCGAAAGGCGGGGATTTAATATGTTCATATACCACCTCAATTCCCATAATTCTGTGAGATAATAAAGGATCATATTACATGTACATGAAAGTTGACACATTGATTTAAATAAATGTGATTTGACAATTTTTGGTATATTGATTTTAACACCACCTTTTTCAATTAACAGTCAAATTTATGACACGGAGAAGGGTGTCAATCAAATTTGTACACTTTGTGTGTGTACAAGTTGTTTACTTAATGCTTAGACCAATGCAGTGAGATCATTATTGTTGTCCAACAAAGTTGTGATTATTTCATTCGATAAATTTAAATTGACTCAATTATACCTAAACACCCGTGAACATAACATTATTCAATAATTAACCAATTACAATCTAAATCAATGCAATAAGATCACGAAAGACGCTTGGCGCTCGCATGGACATATCTGTCCAGATAGAGATAGTATAGTTTCATAGATAGATCTCTCTCGAGTGCCGAGACGATAACTAGATATACCAGTTAATGTATAAAAGGGAATATTGTACACCATTTTCAGCAGGGAAAGGGTCCACGACCTCTAAAAAGGAACAAATTGATCCACCAACCTTACAATTGCACAATAATTATTCATCGACAATCTTTACTAAGCCCCTGTTTGACATCGTTTACTTTATTATAACTTATTTCTCATATTCATTTTCAATCATATATTCACACAATAAAATATTTCATACGTAACCCCAAAATTTTTCCTATTTTTTAACCTCACATTCTCCAAAAAATACTATTCGAAATAATATTTTTTAAATTTTACGGATGTACAACAGGGGCTAAATTGTCACATGATTCACATAAAAAACAAGCCCCACTTCGAATTAGTGGACACCTCGAGCAGTGAGGCAAAATCCAAGTTTAAAAAACAATTTTCCTCATTAGGCACTATTTGTTCAACTATAATTAAAAGGTTAAGGGCTAACTCGCTATGTTTTATTTCCTACATGAGCAATGAGTTGGAGACCAGCGAGTGCAATTTTTCCTACATGAAAATAAATAAATAAATAATTCAGAACTAAGGTAAGGCCAAATATACCCCATCATTCCTACTATTTATCAGAGTCCTAATAAGCATATTCCTTAATTACTTTTCACAACCACCTATTTACTACAAGTTTCAACAATTCAGAAATACAGCCTGCCTTTGATGAAGGTCAGTAATTAAGTAGGATTTAACACACACATAAAGCTACTATTAAAAGTTAGTGATTACAGAACATTAAAAAAGACATTTGGATTAAGTCATCATATCAGTTGTTACCATCCAGTTATGTCCATCAGTAGTACGCTTGTGGATAAGCAGGTGCCATTCCATTGCCATAGCCTCCATATGAAATGTAGTTCACCGGAGTGCCTGGATATGTCCCGACAAGGGTAGGAGGGGTGGCTTCTGGGGAGTATACATAAGAGGGACTCCGACTTCCATGCCCACACATGGCGGGCGACATGGGGTATGGGGGAACGGGAGAAGGGTATTGGGTGTGTGAAGGAGACCTGATAAATGTGGGAGGAGGTGGGAAAGAGGAGACATAAGCATTTGTTGAACGGCCTGCCTTGGCAGGAGGCATTGGGCCTCCATTGCTAGCTCGAGTTCTTTTGGCTGCAGGGGGGCTTGCAGATGGCTTCTTTTTCTCACTCTTGGTCTTCTCAAGTTGTTCGAGACGCTTCTTAAGATTTTCGGTTGGTAAATCATTCTCAAGTTTGTACTCCTCGATGCACCTGAGAACAGCACGAATTGCTGATTGCTCCTTCTTGGCAGCTAGATGCTGTAGATAAAAGGTCAAAAAAAACAAAACAGAAAATGGGAGGAAATATAAGGCCTGAACGGGCATGCCATAAAGATTAAAAAAAAATGCACAACAAACATCTTGCTTTGAAATGCGTAAATGCATGGATGATGGTCATTACAGCAAGATGATTTACATGAATTGCACAGACTGCTGTAAAAGGAAACCAACTGCCGACAAGAATACGCTATGGTTCGATCTCTTAGGATGAAGAAAGATAATAGCTTTGCATAGTCCAAAATTAACAAGGAAACAGTCAATTGGATCACCCCAACTTTAAAAAGTCTCAATCAAGTAATTAAATTTTAGTTTTATTGCAAATCTAGTCACTCCGCCGAATACCATTAATGCAAATGACAGGATGTGCTTGCATAGACATTGATCAAATGAAATGCCACATGGCACATGGGCTGGAGTTCATCGACGCATGCAATCATATAGAACATAAACATGTGAATGACACTAGAGGTTTTGGATCGAGTTGTGTTCCGAAAAACACACATTTTGTTTATGTACAGATTTCAATGACGGGGAATTTCATGGTCCAAGTAGGTAGTATGGGCATTCCGTCATATGTTTGATTTAATTCACTTTTTAAAGTTGGATGATCCAATTCAGAATTCAATCTTCACTCAAATCTGGGTGACCTCCAATAATATTTACCCTTTGAGACAAACTAGCTCATCGATGCACAGGTATTACAAATATACAGAAAATAAGCATATAACTCAGCACAGATTATAAAACTTTATTAGTAAATTAGAAATAGAGGTTTACCGCGGCACGACCAGAATTTTTAGGATCCCCCAAAATTGACATAGCAGCCTTTTTAGCATCCTTCAAAAAAGCTTTAAGCAGAGGGACAGGGGGAAACTTGTCTGCAAGGCCAACTTCATAAGTAAAATGTACAGCATCAACCTGCTGTCCCCTGCTAATTAATTCTTCAATCACATCTGCACAAAAAAAAAAAAAGGAATAGAGGCACTGAGACACCACGACAAAGGCTATGCACTAGCACATTTATGCACACCACACACAGAAGTTCTAGAACAAGATTGTATCACAAGTTGTAAATGACCTAACAATTCACTTCAGGGAATACATTAACCTCATAGGACTGGAACATCAACGATATAGGGAATATCAACTTAAAGATGATGTATATGAAAAGAAGTAATACTCAAAGCAGGTAGACAGGTCATCAGATATTATGATCATTTTCTTCTGCACTACTTGTCAAAACAATTAATGGTTTCACTACATGATTTTACATTTATAACTAGAAGCAGTGCACATTTAAACTGACTTCCTTTAAATATAAATGTTGTGGGTAAAAAAGAAACAAGGAAATAGCTCTTCATTTTGTTTTCTTGTTTGTACTTGTGTGATGGACTAAAATATCAAGCAAGAGAAATGGTTCTTTCTCCTTCTATTGATTCGTAGTAGATTTTTATTTAAAGAAAAGCTGCATAGTTGACAAAAAAAATAACGAGGCAAAATAATTAAACCTCAAATTTTGTTAAAGCGATGATGGTGGAATGGGAAAATTGGGTTCTTTGAGTAGTGTATGCATAAAATAAGTTAATCTTAATATGATTTTGATGCTTCAGTTAACATAAAATTAATTATCCTTATGTTAACTATAACTTATAGTAAAACAATACATTAATTCAGGCCAACATTGTTTGCATCAAAACATGCCATTCCTGTCGAAAGTACAAGTAAATCCTACAGAAATATAGACAAACACCTTCCAGCGATGGGGAAGGAGTTGACATATTGGAAAATAGTCCCAAGGGATGCTAGAATTCATATATTATGATCGATTTTATATTTGCATTATTCAAGCATTGAAGCGTTCAAGTGTCTATGAACATGCATAATATGGGCGAAATATGATGCAAATATATTATATCTAGAGGACAACGTTTCATCTTGTGTTGACTCATCCTATATATAGGGGTATAAGCTAGTTATGGACTCTGTCAAAACTTACCCCATTTCTCCTAATTTAGATACACCCACTATCTTCAGCAAATTAGGATTTGCTTATGGGAAAGTTATCAAGTTAATTGCTCAGGATGGGATTTAGTTCAAAAAGAAAAATTCGAACTTTCCTACCTATTTATTCTAAGCACCCTAAGACTTCATTACCGAAATGAGATGATGCATTGTTTGCCCCAAGTATGCAGCATTGCAGCCAATAAGTCATACACTGATAGGTGCTAATAGATCATGTAATGCATCTAAACCATTCCAGGCTATTGTATGCCTGTTGCCTGTTAATAATACTGAGGCAATCATGAGCAATCCCTACAACACTATTGGTACTAAAAACAAAAGATCTTCTGCAACAGACACTCACGAGTGAGTAGTGACAATAGCACATCTCAGTACCTATTGTTCCATATAATATTACCAGAGGATCCAATGCAAAAATCAGTTTCGAAATGATGACCATGAACATAACTCAATATCTGGGTTACCAGATTCATCATTTTCTCAGGTGTTGTAAAATCTACCTTAAAACTGATTCCTTCACCAAGTTATGGAGATGCTTGACAGCAATGTCTAAATCAGACCAGATTTTCAGAATTAAAAAAAATAACATTCAGTTCTGGTCTTTATACATCATATTTTATAGGTTCTACTCCATAAAATCCTGAACCAAACGGAGCATTCCTTTTACTAAAATTTCTAAATTTTGACCAACGAAGCAATGAAACTAAGAAGTGGTAAAGCAATTCATTCCATAAGTGTGAAAAATTACCGGGCATTTTATCACCGAGACCAAGGGAAACTGCAAGCTTGGGCATCTGTTTCCTCCAAGCAGACGCCACCACGAGCTTCCTATACAAATCTAAATCCACTTTCTTCACAATCCCGAAAGTCACCAAATGCTGCAAGAAGGTATGCACATCCGGGGTCTTCACATTCTCAATACCGCCCCTCTCTTCCAAGCTCTTCTTCCATGTATCCGCTATCTCCTCAGCCTTTCCCTTAATGGTCGGGGTCACCAGCATCCTCTCCTTCCCCAAAACAGGATCCATCATCACTGGAATCAATGACTCCAATAACAACACACAGGCCCACCCCAAGTCAATACTAAAATTGTGGTTGTTATTGTTATTCCTGTCAATTTTCACCTCCCTCTTATCCACAGGGAAAACCTCTGAAATTGCCTCCAAAATAAATCTTGGTGGATCTACACAGTCTCCTAGGGCTTTTGGCAACTCCGATCTCAATAATTCCAGTTCTTTCTTTCGCGCCGTAATGAAATCCCAAAAATCCCTGGCGGCAAACTTGCAGCAGAAGGATTTCAACTTGAGAAACAAACCCTCGGAGTTATCCACTTCAGGCTCTTCATTCTGGTTCTCAACTTTACACACAGTAAGATCCTCCATAAATGCTCCAGAAATTGAAGATTTTGTTGCCTTCTCCAATGATTCAAAGGCCATAGACATGGACTTGGAGATTGAGGACTCGCGGTTATCAAGGACGTTCAGAGACGTCTGAGTGTCCGAATTCAAAGCGTGGAGCTTGGCTTTCAGCGCATCTGCTTGCTTCTGAAGGTCCTGTTCGAGGGAAGAGAAGTGATCTGAAAGTTCCTTCCACAGGAGTGTGCAGCTGGTCATCAGAGAGGTCTGGCGCTGAAACTCATCGAAACTCGCCGGCGGTAATAACGCGCCGGGATCTGGCAGTGAACCCATTGTAGGAGGGAAATTGAGTTTGTTATTGCACGGTCGAGAAAATGAAACCCTAATGAATTTTTGAGAGAGAAGGAGAGAAGGGGATTGTTGTAGAGAGATAAAGTTAAGATGAAGAGGAATAGTGACGAGTAGATGACGTGTAAGTTTGAAAGATCGACACGTGTGAATTGTCGGGTGAAAAATTAAACAATGTTCCTGAGTCAGGACAAGTAGCATAATCCAAAAAAATTAAAATTGCACCACTACTGACCAAATTAGGAACAGGACTGTTCAATTATTTCGAAAATTACATAAATCTCCCCTAAATGGGTTAAATTCACTGTACTTTGAATTTAGCCCTTGATTATGCCCTATTTTTTTAAAAAAAATTATTTTTAACCACATATTTTTTAATAAAATAATATTATATATAAATCAATAAATTTTCTTTAAACTTTGACCTCACATTCTTCATTAATTTAAATATTCCAAAATACATTCTATCCCCAAAATCGAGCTCAAAAAAGGGCTTAGTATAATCACGATCACTCAAATTGCTATTAATTCGCCATAGCTATTAAACTTCATATAACGTTTCAATCAAGCCAATCGATTATTATCCCAAAAAAAATACACACTAAAAAAATTTACACGCCGCAATAACCCAAAAAAGGATGAGAATTAGAGGGAAAAAAACACGACGTGCTAATCATCACAAAAACCTTAAAAAATTATATGAAAGCTTTTTTCTTTTTTCTTTCTCTTTTTCTTTTTTTTTTACTGAAAAATTAATACGATCATGGCCTTTGTATGCATATTTGTATAAATATTTT
>CAIGRN010205232.1:0-10256 GCA_903798345.1 Fraxinus anomala | reverse complement strand
CATAACCCTAATTTGCATGAAAATAGTACTCAAATATTGTAAAAGATCCTAAAAATATAGAATTCTAAGTAAACTAGGAAATGCCAAAATTTGGAAATATTCTGCCCTGGGTCATGTCATCAAGAGTATGGAATTAATTATGATGAGAAATTTCCTCCAGTGATTTAGATGACCGTCGTACAATTGACATTTTTTTGTTGGTATATGTGGATGATATTGTTATCTCTTAGATCTGATCACGCCTTTATTCAAAGGCTTCAGCAGCATCTTCACTCGATTTTTCATATGAAAGACCTTGGTCATTTTACTTACTTCCTTGGTTTAGAGGTTCAAACTACACAACATGGTATCTTCTTGAATCAAGATAAATATATTCAGGACTTGATTCGGTTGGGCAAATTATCTGAAGCATCCTCCATTGATATTCCATTGGAGTTTAATGTTAAATATCAAAAAGATGAAGGCAATATTCTTCCCGACCCCACTCTTTATCGGACGTTGGTAGATAGTTTTATCAACCTCACTATCAAACGTTCAGATGTTTCCTTCACATTTTACAGTGTCAACAAGTTTATGGATGCCCCTTGTCATCTTCATTTGGTAGCTGTTAGCTATATTATTCGCTACCTTATTGGGACTCA
This sequence comes from Fraxinus anomala, assembly GCA_903798345.1. Classification (NCBI taxonomy): domain Eukaryota; kingdom Viridiplantae; phylum Streptophyta; class Magnoliopsida; order Lamiales; family Oleaceae; genus Fraxinus; species Fraxinus anomala. The sequence goes on along the minus strand of CAIGRN010205232.1, from coordinate 9,615 downwards.
TTATTGTGGTCTATTTTTCCCTCAAGGAACTCCTCTCGAGTTGCCCGCTTTTAGTGATGCTGATAGGCTAGTTGTTCAATTTTCATCGATCTACTACTGGATGGTGTATCTTTCTTGGTAATGCTCTCATTTCTTGAAAAATGTAAAAACTAAAGGATTGTGTTTCTAAGTCCTCCACCGAAGCTAAATACCGACCTATTTTCGTTGCATGCTCTGAAGTTGTGTGGCTGCGTAGTCTTTTTGCAGAACTTGGTGTTTCCCAATCATAGGCTATACCTCTCTATGGTGACAACATTAGCTCTATTCAGATTGCGACGAATCTGTTTACCATAGATGCACCAAATAAATTGAAATGGATTGTTTTTACATCCAGGATGCCCATGATTCCAAGGTCATCGCCATTTCCCATGTTTCCACTAGCCAACTGATTGTAAATATCTTCGCCAAATCTCCAACTCGTCTCCGTCATAATTTTCTTGTAAAAAAATTGATGCTTGTGGACTTCGCAGCATCAATTTGAGGAGAGGTACTAGAAGCATGAGATTTACTGTGATTTACAGCTTTCCTTGTATAGTTGCAAACCGGGGATTGATTCCCAATTATAAAGTTTCCTTGTATATTCCTATTGATTACTATAAATGAAAGATAAACAGAAGAAGACCTTATTGAGCAAAATTGGCATAAAATCCTAAAATGAAAACCCTATCAACGGAAACTAGATATATAGAAGAATTTAGCATATGCCCTTGTTTGAGGGTATCAACTGATGAAACATGGGACACATGATAATTAAATATCAAAAGGAATATTATTATAGTTATGCTTAACGCTCTCTGCATTTGCATGATAATTTTTTTTCAAGAACCCAAAAGGTAAAGTCTTGGAAACCCCTATATTCATTGCCCTATATCTTATAATCAAGCTACTACTACATGTACGTTTAATGGCACATTGAATCCACTAAAGAATGAAATTTGCGATGAAGAAATTAGAGAGAAAAATAGTAAAGCGAATAAGTAAGATTTCAAGAAAGAATAGTGTTTTTTCTCCGATGTTAATCCCCTGTGTTACAAAGGCAGTGTCCCAAGTTTGGACTCTTATGCTCATTAGATTTCCCTTTTCTTTCCCCAAGTCAGCCTTACTGATCCTGTCATTGCTATTATTCATAGGAAAAGGGGAAATGAATACCATAAACAATTGTTACCTTTTTATAAGGCAAATATGAAGAAATTTTCCTAGGAATTTCCATTCTCAACGACAATTTCACCTCCTGCAATATTAATGTTCCCCTTGAGCATCCACATGAATTTAGTTTAATCACACATACCTTTATTTTCCTTTAAGACACCACAAAAGGTTATTTATTGAAGATTTTGGCACTATCATCATCGTGGTGGAATAAAATACGCAATTTTTATCGCAGCGCCTAATTATGTATCCTCTGAAGAGATAGCTCAAGTCTTCTTTAAATATATTTTCAAATACTAGGGACTACCTAAGGATATCGTCATTGTTCAGGATCCCTGGTTTGCTGGCATATTTTGGATCGATTTTTTAAAACTTCTTGTTTCAACTTTGAGTATGAGTTCTAGTTTTTACCCACAATCTGATGGACAGATGGAGTGATTCAATTCAATGTTGATCTCTACTTCAAAAAAAAATTAGGTGAAATTTTTGGATGCGGCTCAAATTTGCTTCAATACCCAAAAGAGCTCTTCCCTCAATAAGAGTCATTTTGAGATCATGACTGGCCAGCAACCATAACTTCATCATACTGAGGATATCACTGTAAGTACAAAGTCCCTTCAAGCAAAAAACTTCTCTCAATAGTGAAAACGAAACATTTTGCTCAAAAGTATCTTGAGAATGCTTAGAAACAATACAAAAAGTCTGCTGATCTAAAGTGTCGTTTCTTTAAAGTTCATATTGGAGATCTTGTAATAGTTAAACATCTCGATAAAAATTATTTTAAACCAATTAGGGGGAAATACTCAAGATTGATGCCGAAATATAATAGACCATTACCCATCGTGAAGAAGATTGAAAGAGTTGCATACAGAGTATAACTCTCTTCATGGTACAAAATCCACAATGCCTTCCATGTTGGATTACTCAAATCATACTTTGCAGATAAGGATGATGCATCAAGAAATGAGCCAAAGTAACCTGTGTTTGAATTGAAGAAGGCGGGAAAGAAGGCTGTTGAAGCTATTCCACTGTATTACTCGAACTTCTAGGAAGGATCATCAAGAGTATTTGGTCCAATGAAGTAGATGCAACAATGAGATGAATACTTAGGAAAGAGCAAAAGACCTTGAAGCCTTCAAATCTCTAATTGAAGAATATCAGACATTGATGGCATCTAGGACGTCGCCAAAGTAAATATGAGAGAATGTCAAGAACCGCAACTTTACCTAGCCCCTTGACCCGCTCATAGTCGCAGTTTTCCCAACTTCGTCCGCACATTGTAAATATTAATTCAAGTAATTTTCTTTTAATTGTAATAGTTTATTTCAGTTGTAAAATAACTCTAATATTTTTAAACGTTTAGTATGATTTCCCATCTTTTTAACGTCTATTCCTATCACTTAAATTTCATTTTTCAAGCTATTATAGAGGGTATTAGTAATTCAAATTTTTTTCAAACTCACTAGTGTCCGTCCCTTGCACCAGCAATTGTAATTTTCTGCTTTCGTCAATTATAATTTCTTGTTTTCATCAATCAAAGAACAATTTACTTTCAATAAATTCAAATTCTCTACTGTAAACTTTCTTCAAAATTGTAATAACTTTTTTTCGTCCCGAAATGACAAGAAAAAATATGGAAGGTAGTTTGCTGAGCAGACTACTACCGCACAGTGTCCATTTTTGTGCTAAGAAAAAGGTGCCCCATGATACAATGGCTTGACTAGGCTATGTAAGTACGAGTTCAGCTTGATCTTGATATGAGCATAGCTCGTACTCGTTTGGGCAAGAACGAAGCCTGTCATCACAAGGGCTCGGTTCGACCGATAAGCTTGTGGGCTTATGGGCCAGTCGAATCATCCTAAGAACCACACAAACTTTTTTAAAATACTTTTCCAAAACTTTCTTCCTTTTTCGTGTTTGGGATTGACTATTTTTACAATATATATGGAGTTTAAATTTTACATGAACAAGTGGTTGTATGTAAGTCAATTCCCCAAATCTTTATACAAACAAGCACACATTCTAGCTGCCTCGGTCTCTCACCAATTCTCCAAATCTGATTTTGCAATTTGTGACTCTCAGCTCTCGGACTCTCACTTTCGCCTTCCATCGACAGAAGAAAAAGGTGTATAAAAATTGCACCACACACTAAGGGGTCAAACTAAACACCCCTTTTTGGAATAAATCCAATTCTTCCTTCTTTCCAAGGCAAATCAAATCCAATTTTTGTGAGGAGCGAGTACTTATTTTCTTTTCTTTTTCTTTGTTATTTTGACTATTTAGTGTTTCAATCTTGTGATTTTGCTTTTAATTGAGTGCGTGCCACTTGCTCGATGCTTGTAATTATGTGTGTTCGAGTAATGTGAATACATGGAAGCTAATTTAAGCTTAACTTGATAGTGCAGTTGTGGTAGAATTGAGGGTATATTTTGCTTGATTTTACTTTCTAGGCAGATTTGGACACGTCTTAACTTGATTTTGCTTTCTGTGACTTTATTTTGCTTTCAATTATCTTGATTTGAGCTTAACGGAAATGAAGAGATTTGGGGGTGGATTTTGATTTATGTAACTTGATTTTGCTTTCAATTAACATGATTTTGCTTTCTATAACTTGAATTAAGGGTAGATTCTATAACTTGATTTTGCTTTTAATTAACTTGATTTGGGATTAAATCCAATCCATTCTTAATACCATTAAAGTTTTAATCCAGATATCAAATGAAGAGATTATTTTAAAGAAATTTGATTGTAGAAAATGTTGATAGGGAGATATCGAATAAAGTGGAACTTTCCTATGATCCTGGACTAAAGATACCAATTTTGGATTATAATGCTAACATTCGAGATCAAGTTCGAAAAACATATATGCAAAAAGATCCTTCTCAGCCTCAAGATCATGAATTTTCGAAAACGCCATTTGGAGTAAAAGTTTCTCAACTATTCAATCATTCTTGGTTTAAAGAGTTTGCTAGTTGCTTGGAATACAGTATAAAAAAGTCGTTTATTGTTTGTATTATTATCTATCCACCAATAAAAACTGAACAAGTATAATATTTTTTAAGTTGAAAACTAAATCAATTAAACACATTTAATTACTAATTTCCATACAAGTATAAAATTTATTTTCTTTCCATACAAATTCCATACTCGCAATCAAACACACCATAAACTCTTAGTATATCTTCTTTGAGTCTTGATCGATACTCAACCGTCTATACTAAAAGTAAACTCCTATGCTATAGTACTAAATGGAGGTTTTAGTAGATCACGTTTTGTAAGGAAAACAATTGGATATTAACACTCGTTTGTTCTTAAAAATGAAGTCAATCTAAACTTTTTGCATCTATTGGCACTATGTAATGCCCTAAATCTTAAAACTGGCTTGCTACCTAACATACATTCTTAGGATTTTAATTTTTTTAAGAAAAAACCGATTAAACTAAATTTTAAACAAACTTATTCTCTTTAACCTCGAACCCCAAGATACATAATGTTCGTGTATATTTACAATATCTTTACAGCATATCTAAAAATCACATATGACAATTTTAGAGTTTTTCAACAATGTTTAACCACTTAATGAATGTTCAAACTCATGGTACCAACTGCTCTCTGGTACACTTTTTGTACTGCACGAGAAATGCCATAACTTTTCCTACCAACCTCCAAAAGACTTAATCCAAGGCTTATGGACAGAAGACTTATATGGGCTATCCAATTTCACTGATCTTGTCCAAAAACTCAAAGAATTCTTTTCAAGGTGGCAAGACAAAGCTTATGGACAAAGGACTAATAAGGGCCATCCAATTTCACTGATCTTGTCCAAAAACTCAAAGAATTCTTTTCAGGGTGGCAAGACAAAGTTCAGGTAGAAAGCTAAAATTTTATTCTTTAGAAGCATGAGGTTTAGTCTTTTAGAAACTTAAATTAACTGCATAGTTAAACCAATTCAAATTACAATTTTTACAATAAGAAAAAGAATTAGAAAATCTTTTAGAAAGTAAAGATAAACTAACATCTTTTATGAAAAACGCGTAGTTAACTAACAAGTTCGACCTTACGTGCAGAATTAATCTATNAGAATTAGAAAATCTTTTAGAAAGTAAAGATAAACTAACATCTTTTATGAAAAACGCGTAGTTAACTAACAAGTTCGACCTTACGTGCAGAATTAATCTATTAAAAGTAACAAGTCATTTTTAATAGTTTTTAGATGATTAAACATACAATTCAATTTTAGTCCTAAATTTGAATACCGCAGTTATATAATCAATCAATATAATGAAAGCAGTAATCAATGAACACCAATATGATGACAGAAAAATCCAACTGGGTAAAAACTCCGGGACCAAGCCATTACCTCCACTATAGACAATGTGGGCTATAATTCAATTCCAAACGAGTTCCACTAACTGTTGTAAACCCTACAACTCCAAGATCTGCTACCGTGGATACTGTGTAACCAACCTATTAGATCTCCCGATCTACCTCCTGTAGCTTCCAAGTTTTACTGTACTTATAGACTCACAATCTTTTATCAAGATATGCTGTAGCAGTCTCACGTTCTTCTACACACGTCTCTTCCAAGTGGATACCCAGGAATCAGCTATTCATGTTCTTCTTCCTAAGCTTGTAGTCCAACCTTTCTCAATCTCCAGAAACTTCTGATAATAAGAAGTAGGTGGTATTTTGGTTTAAGGAATTGATATTTTTTCCAGCCGATGGTTGTATGATCTCAAGAATCGAAATGATAGAATCAATGTAAGAATATCTTGGATCTTCAAAGGATGATAGGAAGAAGTAATATAATGGACAACCACACAAAATTCGTCCAATGCCTTTGGTATTTATAGGAGAGTGGAATTAGGTTGAATGAGGCGGAAAATTTTGTTTCAAATCGCGAATTAGGGTTTTTTGAAATAACCTGTCGCTCGAGCTAAACATCGGCGACAGGCGAGTCACTGCATCTCGCTCGAGCCAAGCGAGCGATAGCCATTCTATTTTGGTCGCTCGAGCAGTATCCAGACGATAGGCCAACGATAATGCGGCGCTGTGTTTATCCTATTTTCATGCTTGAACCATAGATCTCATAACCCAATTTATACAAATTGCGCCTTAGGTCTTTGACTTTTACAACACGTTACAAATCGTCATTTTATCTACATAATCGCCAACACTAAAAACCTAACATTTTAGAACTTAAACATGACTAGTAAGAACTAGAATTTCTTCAAATAGGACTAATGATACAAATGAAGCACCTTTCTCCATTTGGATCCTCTGCAATCCATGTGAATCCCACTTTCTCAATTTTACTTTAATCTAAAAAATTATGAGCATAGAAGGTGTCAGCTTTAAGCTCGGTGGGACTTGTATGAGTTGGTGCACCTTTTAATCAGAAACATATACACATATATACAAAATGATAGAAAAGAATTTAATATATTACGTAGATGAATACTTACAAATTCATGATTTCAAAGAATCACTTGGGACCGTAGAAATCGATTATGACCATCCTTGAGAAAAATAAATAATTTATGTGACTTGTAACCTATCTCCATGAATGTCCATTAACTAGAAACTTATTCCATCCAGTTAACTAACATAATTGTGCCTTCATGTGAAAATAAGGAGTTTTCAACTCCAAAAATGTTTTTATAACAATATTTTATGAAAACATCTACATGGTGATTAGAAATTGAATTGCCTGTGTGAAATACCATGCAAATGATCATTGTGCCAACCCATTTATTAATTAAATATTTAAGCTCAAACTCATTCATACTTAATGTCTTAAATCTTTGAGCTTTTAAATAACTTATGTCTTGGATTTTCGTTGCCTTATATTTGCCGTGCCTCCAATGCTCATTTCTTAAATGGGTCACACCAACCAAATTTGAATATAAAATTCGGGACTTTACACTCTAAAATACTAAGCATGCTGTGAGTAAAATATCTATTTAATTCTATTTCACATGCGCCTCTATTCAATGTACTTTGGTTGAATGAAGAAAAAGAAATATCAACATATGTATTAATTTTACTAGTACTGATCATTTTTAGTAATACTAACTTGGGAAGAAGCTTTAATTATAGCTAAAGATCTGATGACACAGTAGTGCTATGCATTGGTACGGGTAGCCATCGAACATTTCTACCAGTTCTTTGAGCATACATTTCACATAAACTACTCTCTATATTGCAATATGTAGTTGGAGTTTCAAAATTTAGTCCATGTTTCTTATATATTAAAATCAAATGAAAAATCAATTTGAAGTCTACAATTATTTTTAATAATATATTTTATGAGATCCACAAATTTTTAACTACACATTTCATCAACTTTTATGAAAATCTACTAAAAATATAATATTAATCTGTACCTAATAGGGGCTCAAGGCATTTGAGATTCGGGTTATAACAACTTTTCTATACTCTAAAATGTCTATTACATAATATAATGGAAACAACATAGGCAAATCTTTCCCATTATTATAATAAAAAATGGGTTCTTTTATACTTTCAAAAATTACTTCAATATGATTAAAGTGAAAAAAAAACTTGGGGACTAGTAGAATAATATACGCCCATAATGCATTATTGGCAACAATTTTTTTTTTCAAAATTCTCACTTTTAAATGAAATTTCTCAATCACGCTCTTGCAAATTATTTTCTGGGTCGTGTGCGTGTTACTGTTAGGTGTTTTTAATAAACAGTAACATGATTTTTGTATCCTTCACGTGATTTTAGCAAAAAGGTAAGTTAATTAAGTTCCATTTATGAACTATATCAATGACAAATATTTTGGGCTCCATTTTATGTTCTTTACGATAGTATTCTATTAAAAGATACTGTAATTTAGAGCACTCTAAATTTTTTCGAACTTGTTTTTAATTAATTTTAATCAATCTTGCACGATTAAATAAAAAATATACAAACTTATTATAAAAAATTGGGATTAAGGATGTGTTAAATCATCAAAAGTATTAGTAGCAATATAAGAAAATTCAATTAATTTAAAAACGATAATATTTTTTTTATGCATTACCCACGGCTTATCTAGATTGTGAGCTATAACAATTATATAACTTTTTCTATGAATACCCCTACAGGTCACATGTAAAAGATATAGCATCAACATAGTTATTTAGATCATTTATTAGCAATTTCTTTTTTTATGTTATAAAGCAATAGCATCAAAAGTACGTATTTAAGTTGGAGATATTGTTATATGAATTTGGCGTAAACACCCAAAATGTGATACAATTCGCTATATTCACCACTAACTACGAATGTGGCCATACCTTCCAGCATTTTCTCATTTGAGTAGACCCAGTTATAGGTGGATCGTTTCGATATCCTTTTGCCCAGCTAATATTTCATTATGATATATAATTGCATACTGCTTTATAATCTGGCTGTTTGCTTGATCGATAGCCACAAGTTTGAAGTGTTCTCAACACTTTAGCAGTTCATTTTTTCATTTGTCATCACTGTTTGAGCTTGACACATTTTAAAGCTTCATTTGTGTTGGTAAATTAGCTAATTCAAATATCCCTTTAAGGGTTACTACGTCGTTCTGATAAAACAAGTGGAACCCTTGTAATAACTCCGATAATATGGCAACATTAAAGGGGGCTTACATGTAGTCTTCTTTGATTTGTGTCGTGTGGCTAGATGATTCCGAAAGTCATATTGAAATCTTTGAGTTTCATATTCATATATTTAATCGACCTTATCATTTCTTAGCAGATCGTCTACCACAAAAATAGATAATCATCTCTAATGAAGCTAAATAATTTTTTTTTAAAATAATTATTCTTTCTATCTTCTAGAGTTTCTTTTGGTATTCATGTTGCAAACGTTCTTGAAATACTCATTGTTTTACTTTCATCTTCTTCTAGTTGTTTAGGCACCAAATGGTGCTAAACTTTTGGGGCTTTTTACGATTTAGAATGATGTAGTTTAGAGATTACTATGGTGTTTTTAGTTTTACGAGCGGAGTAACAAAAGCCCTACCATTGATTTTGTAGCATTTGATATAATTAGTTTTAGGGTTTATAAGTTCTCTTCAATTGAGCTTCAAAGTGGACGTAGACCTTGTTGACATTAATTTATCCTACAATTAAACAAATCAAAGTAATTAGTTTAAACAATGAGAAGAAATCAAATTAAAGAATCAAAAAATTGAAGAACAATAAATTTCCCTTTTTCTTAGGCTCAGAAAATCTTCAATCCAACACCACAAAGGTAACACCAATCTTGGATAATTCGAAGCAGAAGGAATTGCACACGAAGGCAGAAACCATGAAGGCACAGGGAAGAGAAGAGACGGTTTTCTTCTTCTTTTGGTGTGTATAAATGAGGGTCAAGGGCTCCCTTTTATAGGCAAGAAATCACAAACGAATTCCAAGAAAATCTCT
>CAIGRN010205211.1:0-11810 GCA_903798345.1 Fraxinus anomala | reverse complement strand
AGAGTAAACATAGTTACTACATGTGCATCTGTATGTAATCATTTCTACATGTGTGTTTGCTTGATTCTATTACATAGTGATAAGAGGATTATTCTATGAACTTAGGATCGATAGTGGTTTACCAATTAGACACGTTTCAGTGACCAATGTAGTGAGCATAGTGGGAAATGAGAGAAGATATGTATCCTCGAGGTACGAGCTACATGGAATTGGATAGGATAAGTGTGGTGATGTCTTTTCATGGGGCTACTTATCATTTATTGCATATGCATTGGTCATTTGATTGATTAATTTGGTATTAGTCTGTTGTTCTTTATGAACAAGTTCGAAAAAAATTTGTGTATTATCCTGTGTTATATCTTCATTGTATATTTATATGTTCTTAATTGATTACTGTGATTGCTTGCTTTTACTTGGGTATTTCTTGACCTTAGCCCTGGTAAGTACATGAAGTAGGTGTGATATGTATTTCGGGCCTGAAACACGAGGTAGGTTGATTGGGTACTAAAGTTGAGATTTGTTGAATTTTGATACCTAATGAATCTCTGACGATGATATTAAACGAACGGATTAAATTTCACAGGCCCCGATCGATAGGTGAATTAATTATCAACAACCAAGTCTGAAGGTTCGACCTAAAAATAACGTGGGTCGTTCAAAGTAGTTTAAGGAATTAATGTTGCTCACGACCCATATATTTATTTATTTGATGACTCTTATAATCTTGGCCCAATTGATTATATAGTCTATACTATATATGGCCTCATTTTCATTGATAGGAACCATGTGTGATTTGTGTGAATGAGAGAAATCATGTGCTTTATGCATTGGAAGAAAAACTGTGGCTACCTTGTTACTTCTCCATCCTTGTGCCTGCCTTTTTCCATTGGTTTTCTCTTTGCCTTTGTGGCTAAAAATCAACACCATTTATTTTGTCTTTTGTGAGTGAGATTGAGAAGCAATCGATGTGAATACATTGATTTGTGGGGTGAGTCGTTTGGATTGGTTGTTGGTAAAGAAAGATAACGTGAAATTGAGCCTAAAAATCATTGATTCAAAAATCTTGAAACGAGCTTTCGCAACACATCTAGTGAAGAGTTTACTATTGCTTTTATCCTTGCTATGACTTATCATGCTCCTAGGGAAGGATTTAAGGGGGATTGGGCTAGGCTGTAGCCCGCTCTAGTCCCCAACCCCCTTTTTTTTTAGTGTAATTTTTTTTTCCTTGTAACAAATTCTTTTATGTGTAAATTTATTTTTTTCTACATATTAGTCCAACTTATAATTCATCTATGTGTGCTCGTTTTAATATATGTCCCTTTTCTCTTATAAGACGATGATATTGTGTAAATGAAGTAAGTTGTGACCAAAACGTAATTGATCATTCACGTGTTGTGAGTATAGTAAAAGATTAAAATTCTATGTCCTGTCTATTTTGAAGAAGGTCCCGGCTCGGTGGCACGTGAAGTTTGTGAACCATCATAATTCTCCACAAACTTTATTATAAGATTAAGGTTGCGGGAATTGGGGGAAACTGAACTGAACTCAATCGAATGAATGTCTATTTTAATTTACAATACCAAATTAACTTGTAACAAACCATCAACACGCTTAACATTCTGCATTTTCGGTCAAACCAAATTATTATTTTAATTAATAACTATTTAAAATTAAATACGCGGTGTTGATTGGGTTGTCATTCATAGAATTACAGCCAAGAAACCTACATGTGAGCTTCAAACTTCATATTTTTACAATAATTTAATGGCAACAAATTGACGAATAAATTAATCCCACTACCCTTCCATTTCTAACATTACAAGACATGAATATCAAAGAATTAAATATTATTCTTGATAAATTTAGGATCCATTTGACATGATTTCTGAAAAGTCAAAAATTGCTTCCGAAATTAAGAAGCCAGTTTCGAGTGCATTTAAATAATTTTCTATATAAATGTTTTGTTCAATTAAAAAAGCAGCTCTTTTACAAAAAGTAAAAGCTATCCTAGATACCTACAAATTCAAGGGAATTATTAGATAATTGGTTTAGATTAATCCTTCTTGGATGAAACCATAGCGAAAAATAACATTGTCAAAAAGTTATAGGGCAATATTTTCATTTATTCATCAAAAGAAGCGTCCCTTTGAAGTCAGAATTGATTTTTCTTGATACCTAACATAATGCATGAAAGGATCCTTGAACAAGCATAGAGTCCGTATAACTACTGCCGGAAGATTAAAGCGCGTCCCAAACTTAAGATAATGTCTTATATATTAATGAAAGAAAATAGCAAAAGCGAATAAGGGAAAGTCACTCAACATATTACACAAGCAAAAGAGAAAGCAAAGGCCAAAGGGCGTCTCTCACAAAAGGCTCCTCTTTCACCTTTCTCGAAGAGCAGTCTAAAGCAATGGAAGGGGAAGATTTGACCCCATTTTGGCTACAAAGAACCACCAGTCTCCGCCTTCGCCACCGTTTGTCTTCCATCTTTTTCAGCTCTGGACTTGTGGTGATACTTTTGCTGGTAGCAGCTTTTCTCTTCTTGATTTTTGTAGTTCCGTCCACTCTTTCTTTGAGTGCTCAGATCTTTAGACCAAACAATGTTAAGAAAAGCTGGGATTCTTTGAACGTAGTACTGGTCCTTGCTGCTGTTGTGTTGGGATTTCTTAGCAGAAACAACCATGGAGATAGATACTATGAAGATCAAACTTCACCCATCAAACAAAATGAAACCCAGAAATCAAATCCATCAACCCCACATCAATGGTATAATTATTCTACAGATGAAGCCCAGAAATCAAATTCAACTACTGCAAATCAATGGTGTGATGATCAATATTTAGATAATGAAAATAAGCTCTACAAAAGTTCCACCATGAGGAGGACTAGTACTTCTTACCCAGATCTGCGCGCATTTTCATCAAATTGGACATATGCAGATGATAGCCGACGATTCTACGATGATATACATGTCGATACATATCAGGTTTCTAACACGAACCAGCTTCATCGCCGCGGCCGGAGCTTAGAAGAAATTGATCGAGAAAGAGAGCAGAATACCAGGAATAGTTATGTTGATACAATTACTGCAAGGCGTCCCAAGGAAGTTTCGAATACCCTGCCACGTCCAGCGATGCCGCCGTCGCCGCCAGCTCAGAAACCGGATATAGAAAAGCCAAAGAGAACATATGAAAGTGTTGCGCGTAAAAAGGAGAGATCGAAAGTGGAGAGAAACTTGGAAAGATCAAAACCGAATACAGCTCCTCCTCTTCCTCCGCCGCCGGTGTTGCAGCCAAAGAGCGGCATAAGCGACAGAAAAAAAGGTGGTGCAACGGGCTTGAATTCGCTTTATCATAAGATGAAGAAAAAGCAAAGGCAAAAGAGTGCTGATAATCTGGATTCTCTTTTTCATCAAACTCAAACTCCTGAGCTACATTTCCAACTTCCACAACCTTCGCCGCCGCCACCTCCGCCACCTCCGCCGCCGCCGCAGCCTTCAGTCTTTCACAGTATGTTCTCATCCAAGAAATCCAAAAGAAAGGGACATATAATAGTTACTTCACCAAATCCAGCACCAATCCCACCACCTCCACCTCCGCCGCCAAAGGCAGAACGTGAGCCAAAACTCAGTGCCCAAATTGTACCATTAACCACCCACAAGCCTCCAGAACTCGTAAAGATGAACAGCTTCGAAAACGCTGATGAGAATTCGAACAGCGGAGGAGAATCACCACTGATGACTATGCCGCCTCCGCCGGTGTTCTTCAAAGCGCCGGCGTGGAAATTTGTGGTACAAGGTGACTACGTGAGGATAGACAGCAATGCCAGCTCCCGGAGTGGGTCACCGGAACCTGATGACGTGGATTCTGACATCACACCCTCATCCACACAAGGCGGCGATACGTCGCCGTTTCACCTCTCGCTGGCTTTCTGTCCAAGCCCAGACGTGAATTCGAAAGCTGAATCCTTTATTACCAATTTCCGCGCCAAATTGAAGCTTGAAAAAGTCCATTCAATGAACAAAGGAAAACTAGGCTCGTCTAATCTAGGTCCAGGTCCTGGCCCAAGTTAGATCTTTCTCATCGAGTATATTGTGGTTCGTAGATTCTATGTGGATTGGAATGTTACATATTGGTTATACAAATACACTCATAAGGTTGTCCAACATGAAAAATATAGGTAGTGTCGAGATTTAAGGGCTTGGACATCACTTCTTCTTGTAGCTTAAGCTTCACACCGGTGAAATTTCGACAAAAACAAACGTAAATTCCAAATGATTTTAGCACAGAAAACGCGGCTATAGGTGATTTAAACGCGCTTCACATCATATCACCAAGAAAACAAACTGAAATTCCTACAAGAGAACGCAATGGTCCAACAGGATAGAGTCAACTAAAACAGGGGACACAACAAAGACAATACTATACCAAGTGCAAGACTGCCCAACAAGAGGTACAATTCACAGGTTAATTCTACATGTAACAAACGCTCAAACAAGAAATGGCCTAACAGAAAAGACATGGAAGTTTTAACAAGATTACAGATAATAAGATCCATATTCCACATCAAGCACGGGCTCTCTTGTTACTGCATGAAGGACACTTGTACTGTTTGATATGCTCAGCTCTAGCTGGTGTAATCTTCACGCACTTGCCATGGAACCACTTCTCGCATACATCACAGCATATCCAGAATTCATCTGATGCATAGTTCTCCCCACAAGCACCACACAACGTGTCACCATGTTCCTCATCTTCTTCCTCCTCCAAGCTCTCATCTTCATCTTTTGGCTCTGACTTCGAAAATTTTCCCTGAGATTCAGATGCTCGCTGTTTCCACCAAAAAGTGCACAAGTGATGATATCAACAAGAAAGGGAAAAAACTAATGAAAGAGAGATAATAATACAAGTAGGACTACAGGGCGTCTGATAGGGGTGAGTGTTGTTTTCAACTTATTCTGAACTGCAGTTAAAAAATTTAAGGATCAATGTGTTGAGCAGTTAATCAAATAAAAGAATGAGTAGAACGAAAAAGCAGAGTATGCCAATTAGTTCCATTAACAGTCATTCATTTCAAATCGCAATCCTTAAGACCTAATAGAGATTAAATAATAATTAAGATCCATTAATCAAACATAAACTTTGAGTTGTCACCGTTGTGATTATGATGCCGTGAACTCCAAATATTCAACCATTACCAATCAAATAACTTTATCGTGCTCAAAACCGTACCGATTTAGAGTTTGACTTGGATTTGGTGCTACTGTGATTTGAGACCGAAGATTTCTCTTTCTGCTGTTTCTTCGCAGCACCAGTCACAACTTCAAATACTGTGGGAAGATCGTTGATCATGTTGAAAAGTCGCTTCCTGCAACACGAAATATCAGATATGAAATATTAGTCTAAGAAATAGAAAAAAATAAATTCATGAAAATTCAACGGAGTCAAAACAAAGATGATTAAATCTCTGAGCAAAAGGGTCCAAGGGATTAAATGATTAGAGCTACAGTGTTGTTTCTTCCTATATACGAAATCTTATAAAACAAGAGAACACTGGAAATGTACCTGTCAGCTTTATCGAATCCAAATCTAGCACCAAAATAAAAAGCTGTTGACAGCAACCAAGCATCACTGTGGACTGCAACTAGAGATAACCAGTCTTTTTCTTGCATACCATCTCTAGCAAAGTTGATACCCAGAGCAGGCTCAGGGAGTTCTGGAGGTACTTCTTCAGCAGGCAAATTAACCTCCCACAGCTCATTAGGAAGTCCGTACAAGCACAAATTCTCCTTTTCTGTAGAGCACAGCATGCAATTACTATTACTTGCTTTACTAAAGACAAATAACTAGCACGGGAAAGAAACATAACACATCAGTTTCGGCAAACCAGCAAACAAAAAAGTATCAATTGACTTAAAAATCTGGAAACAAAATCTTGCATTAAATAATATAAATGTAACAAACTAAAGCTTCGGAATAAGCTATGATGTATGACCTAACAGGAAAACTTACCCAATAGAGAGCTAAAGATGGATGTTATTACATAAGAAAAAAACTAGAGTGCAAACTATGATAGGAGATAGAAACAATGCACATAATACAACACTTGAAGACGAGAAAAATCTCACAAATTCTTAACAGACATTTTTTCTTTAACTTAAAATAACCTGTTAGAAAAAATCGACCCTCTTTCCATTTTTTTCTTTCCAGGTATATTTTAATGATTTCCACAAGAAGAATAAAATGAACTTTGCACCCATAGGGTGTCCTGAGGTGTTATTTCATACAGAAAAATTCACAAAGTGAGGGACAACTATAGTCATTCTATCATTTCAAGGACAAATAAAGTCCAGGCATTCAAAAAATATTAAATTTACTCATTTATATAATCAGAGATGCAGAAGTACCACCCTTCACAGTACAAAAGTCAATTAAAAAGGCTAGGTAATAAGAGCACAAGATGCAATGACGGCCAGTATATCCATAGCATGGTTCGGAATACCAGCCCACTGTATACACCGAAAATTATCTTAGGATGTTATTGCAAGCATCAAGCAGCTGGCTTGAACAAAATCAAGCTATTAATGGTCACAAAAGAATGCAGATCTCAATGACCAGAAATTCTGGTGCAGATAGTAAGAAAGTCTTGGGAGTGATCCCATACACCCTAACAACAGACCACAGAATAAGAAATGATCTTCAGGAGATAGGAGGAATCAAGTAGCATTTGAAACAGAGCAAAGATACAATAAGCATGGTTGTTTGGTTAAAATAGTTGTGTGTGATAATTTAACTAAAGTATTTATTTTAATAGATTTTATAGTATACTAAGCCCTTGTTTGATTTTGACTTTTTAGAAGTGATTTTGTTGGACGTGTGGTCAAAAAATAGGAAAAGGTTATGGGTCCACATGCAAAACTATTTTATTTGGAGAATGAGTAGATGAAAATGAATTCGAGGAAAAGTAATTTTGAAAAAATTAATATAAAACAAAGGCTAAAATAAATATATTTTACGAAAGAAAAAAATTACGAGATATATAGAATATAATTAATGTTTAGTCTACTAAATATGTAGTTATATAAAAGCACTTTTATAGTTATGTCGCCAAACAATCAATTCAATATTAACATCACTTTTTAGATTAAGTGAACAACGTTTTATTAACAACTCTTTTGGAAAAAATCTCCCCAAGACTCGTAGGTAAGCTGCATACAAGTGCCAAACAAATGGATATGAAAATTCCCTAAAAAGTATTTGCATAACAGATGATGTGTGTATTCTGGAGCAGCAACGTACAAACGAAATTAGATAATATGGGGCAGTCACAGCTAGAAAAAACATGTAATACAAACTTTCTATCCAGCACAAAAGAAAGCTTGTTATTTCCAACATATTTTAACTAATAGTACCACCTTTTACTGAAAATTCAAATGCGAGTTATTTCATACCTCAATATATAAAATCACCTTATATTCATCTCTAACACAAGATTTTTCACACGAATGAAGAGGAATGCATAACTTATAATTCTCATTGAGTGAAACACAAAACTATCTACTTATATGCAGAGGTTGCAACAAAAGTGATTGAAACCTAATTGCAGACCATGCCAGCAAGACGAAATTTAAATATCTCACTTGGTCGCCACATGTCAATGCTCTTTAATGCAATATTAGTGAATGGTGTTCCATGTGTCATAATCCACAATTACTACCTAAACATCTTGCTTTCTTGTACACTAAGCCTTTGTTTGGTGGGGATTAAAATCAGATTTTTCGTAGATTTTGATAGAAGTTGATGAAATGTGTGGTTAAAAACTTGTGGGACCCATAAAATATGAGGTTAAAATTAATTGTTGACTTTGACTTAGATTAAAATCTAAATTTTAATTCCTACCAAAAATGGGCTAAAACAAATGACCACCGCCACGAAAGGTAACTACTTATTTCAAAATTCATTAAAGAATCTATAAATCTCAAAACAAAACCAGCAAACCCACACAAACAGATATATATGGAAAAAAATAGTATTCGTTTTATATTATGCAATGTTAAATTTGCATTAATTTTGGGAACCATCATCAAGGAAAATTTCTAGAATAATGCTATGTAGACTGCTGATGGTCTGTAGTCAAGTGTCAATTAAATGGCATTAAGTTATAGGACGAAAAATGCAAGCACGGCTTAGGGAGGGGTTTTCCTTATTTAACTAACATAACAACTATTAAATGCAAGAATATGGGCCCCATTTAATGCCACCTAGATTGCTGACCATCAGCCATCTAGATAAACAACATTACTTAAATTTTTAAGTATAGAATTGGATGCATTAATTACAACCATAACGCAAATGGATAATTTTCTGATCAAATTAAGTAAAGCAATCAAGACAGGCCATTCAAGCAGTTTCCATAGTTCAGGTAAAGCAATAGTTAATAGCATGATGTTTGTTTGCCACATGTCCTGTTACACCGCTAGATGTCAAAATAGAGTTACATGAATTATAGTCCTCAATTACCCAACTCCACTGATAAATCTTCGCATTCATTAAAACATTTTATCAAGAGGCAAAATACAAAAAATTCCCCTCAAAATTCATTCATGAAAACATTTCAACAAGAGGCAAAAAAAAAAAAAACCCTTAAAGATTGGTAGCAACCATATAAAATGAAAGAATAATGCTATTCACAATCAGTGATTACAGATCCTACATGATAGCTTGTTATTTGAGGTATTAGTTTTCTGTAATTCTATTACCTCAAATAATAAGCTAAAATCTCAAATAACAAGCTATGACATGAGATGATTACTCTAGTCAATGACTATGACTATGAATAACATTACTCAAAATGAAATATCAATAAGAAATTAGTCCAAAAATGTACGTGTCATTCATATTGAAAATGACGTATCATTTCAAGCCAGGATTTCAAAAATGTACATATCATTCATATTCCAAAATGATATACCATTTCAAGCCAGAAGTTTAAAATTTAGTACTCAGCTTAAAGCTCTCACCACATAATTATTTTCAAATAAAACACAGAAAATTAAGATCGCATTAGTATTAATTTTACTGTTGTTACCACAAATATAGCCATTTATCAACAGTCAACTGACAAGTGACATGGAATCATAAAATAAGCACTGCATAGTAATGAAAAGAAACAGAAAAATAATTCCCCGGAAAAAACCTAACCAGGATCACACTGCTGGTAAAATTCTTCAACATCTGCACCACAAAAATAGCAGGTAAAAAAACCCACATTAGACCAAAGGGAAAAAAATCTCGCACGATAAAAGTGAGAAAAAAATAAGAATTGAAGAGTGAAAATAAAAAAAAAAATTAAAACACCTGTGGTCAGTGCTTTGATAAGGCCAGTTCGACGACCCTTGAAATCTCTAAAAACTTCTTCAACAGTTCGAGGATTGTACAGTCCTCCGTCCATTTTTCCCCAAGTTCAACTTTAAGGAAATAAATAAAAAGATAGGGTACCCTAAAAACCCCGGGAAGTACAGAAATGGGTTTTAGCGGAAGGACTGAGAGGGAAGTGAGAGAAGAAAAGAAAATTTTGAAATGAAGGAGTGAGAAGAAGAAGAAAAATAGTAGGGAAAATATGAAGATGGGCGGATTTGAATCTAGTGAACATGGACGGGTTTAACTAGATATCAGAATTGGTGACGAGTCCGAGAACACACTCACAGGGTCAGGGTCGCACCCGGCCCCAAATCCTAATGAAAATTATACATTTCATTTTTTAAAAAATTTTTTTTTCTCTCCTCATTTTAACCACAATTCTACAATTAAATAATATTATACGTAAATTTAAAAAAAAAATCTTATTTTTTAATCACACACTCTTCATCAACCTAATATTCAAAAATACATTCTTTACAAAATAACGAGGCTCAAACAACGGCTGCTTTCAATTATTTGCCATGTGTGAAACTAGGATTTGTTTGAGCCTATGTTCGATTTCCTTCACTTCACTTTAATTTATTAATTATATTTATTTTTAATCATATTCACGTAATAAAATATTTTATACATAAATTCAAAAAAAAATTTTACTTTTTTAATCACATATTTGTCAAAAAATACTTTTCAAAACTATGTTTTTTAAATTTGAAGGACACCAAGCAAGAGCTAAGTCTCATGTTTTTTAAGAATAGATTTTGTAATAGTAACTTTTTAGAGAATGCATGGGTAAAAAGTTAAAATAAAAAAATTAAGTTTCCGCAAAAAATTATTTTATTGTAAGAATGTGTAAAAAAAAAAATGAGTGGAGGAAAAAATATAATTTTAAAAAAAATAAAATTTTAAAAAATATGACTCAAGCCTGGACTAAATCACAAAGAATGGGTTAAAATGGGTTAAAAATATTGTGGATCGCTCAACTTTGAGTTTGAATTTGTCTATTTGTACACATCTCCTCACAATACGAGGAACCCGATTCCAACAAAAAATAAAAAGCGAGCCCCCTCTACTGTGAGGGGGCACCTCTCCTTTAATTTTATATAATTAAATTATTTAGTTTCAATTTGCTTGCAAACTTGACCACTTCGATTTGCTTGCAAATCGCATTAGTTCGTCGACTGTCATCAAATTATTAATTTAATTAGACTGAAAATTATTGATAGAGGTCGAATTTGCAACAACGAATCGAAGTTGACTGGATTGATTGCAAGAAATTAAATATGGGTGACTTGGATATAAATAGACGATTCGTAATGCATTTAACCATAAAGTAATTTTCTTAATCATCTTTTATCGAGTTCATTTTCGAGAATAGTTACATCTCGATCGCTCATCTTTGATTTTATGCAATTAAATTACCCAACTTCTATTTGCTTGCAAAGTTGAATATTATTTGCTTGTGAATCTAACTAGTACGACAATTGTCGTTAGGGATGGCAACGAGACAACCATTTTCCTTCTCTATCCCATCAAATATTTTTGTCTACTTGTCTCGTTCTCATACTTGATTAAAACAAGACAGATTACCTGCACCCAAGGTTCTAAAATGCGTAATACGTGGTATGCGTTTCGATCGAGCATCAAGCATTATAAAAATACGCGTGCTTATGCGAATCATATACGTAATTATGCGTTTTCCAATTTTTAATATTTTAAAAAAAATAAATAAAATAATGCATTCTTTGAATTTTTATACATATTCTTCAAAAAAAAAAACCAAATTACTCAAAATTATAAATACTACAATAAGACAATTATTTCAAATTTATTTATATTTTTCAGATTTGTAACAAAAACATATTGCTCAAAATCATAATTACTACAATTACTTGATAATCAATTCCTACAATTAGATTAAATAAGAGTATTGACTTAAAAAATTTTAAATCTTGTCTAGCTCTTTATTGGATTCCAATTTAATCTCCCCTTCTTCCTCTAAGTCATCTTCCCTGTCATCTGATACGAAATNATTTGTAACAAAAACATATTGCTCAAAATCATAATTACTACAATTACTTGATAATCAATTCCTACAATTAGATTAAATAAGAGTATTGACTTAAAAAATTTTAAATCTTGTCTAGCTCTTTATTGGATTCCAATTTAATCTCCCCTTCTTCCTCTAAGTCATCTTCCCTGTCATCTGATACGAAATCATCTTCATCGGGCTCCCTTATTTCAATTTGAGAATTTCTATCACCTTTTGTAGATGATAATATATTATTATCAACTTCCTCTTCATCATCACAACCATCAACAATCCAAAATTGTACATTACTGACATCACTTGCTAATAAAGATTCTAATTTATCATTCACTCTCTTTTTT
>CAIGRN010205207.1:0-10263 GCA_903798345.1 Fraxinus anomala | reverse complement strand
CACTAGATAATGTACAATGACCAGCTGAAGCATCAAGCATTCCTTACATCCACCTGAATGTCCTTCATTATTATTTCCACGAACTACTTAAATAACAAATAAAAATTAAATAAACAAATTGTTTTTTACTCTAAAAATGAAAGCCTTTCGATTGACGTTATTATTCATGAAATTGTGAACAACATAAATAAACGTGTCCCTTATCCTATGTCACGCAGTTCAGCATTTATCAATACCTAATAAAATGCTTATATTGTATGTACAAAGTTGAAAGAACAACTATAGTACCAAAAACCAATCTTACTCTCAAACTTCTTGTCTCAATGGAAAGTGTTATCCCTTTCTAGGACATCGATGCATCAACACAATCTACTAATTCAAAAACTTGAGGTGTGTTGGTGGACCGAAACTTGAAGATACAAACTAAGCTTAAAGGCACTTTTTAAGACGTTATACTGAAACTTGGAAGTGGATGAATTGTGTTATTAAAGATAAAAGAAAGATTCTTGAATAAGAAAGAACGAAGGCAATTGCCAATTCGAGAATGAAGAACTTTTTGGGACGTAGGTAAAAATGAGTTCTGGATAGTATCCCTAAGAATAATGTGGTGGAGCTGTCTGCTATTTTCATTCGCCCTCATTTTTCTATTTTTTTCTTCAATGGTACATGTTTTCTTATCTCCTTGAAAATTTGCCTTTCCAATTTCTGGTCATTACTTTGAGATCAACTTCTTGCCAGTTCTCATGATCAAATTCATGATTTATCAATACTGAATAAAATGCTTCTATTGTTTGTACAAAGTTGAAAGAACAACGACCATAGCACCAAAAACCAATCTTACAAACTTCTTGTCTCAATGGAAAGTGTTAATCCCTTTCTAGGACATCGATGCATCAACACAATCTGCTAATTCAAAACTTGAGGTGTGTTGGTGGAATCTTTCTGCTCAAACTTGAAGACACTTTTTAAGACGTTATATTGAAACTTGGAAATGGATTTTAGGTGTTAAAGATAAAAGAAATATTCTTGAATAAGAGAGAATGAAGCTAATTGCCAATTGAGAACAAAGAACTTTCTGGGACATAAGTAAAAATGAGTTGTGGATAGTATCCCTTTTAATATTGTGGTGGAGCTGTCTGCTATTTTTATTCATCCTCATTTTTATTATTTTTTTTCTTTCAATGGTATATGTTTTCTCATCTGCTTGAAAATTTGCCTTTTCAATTTACGGTCATTACTTTGAGATCAACTTCCTATTGCTAGTTCTCATATGATCAAATTCATGATTTATCAATACCTAATAAAAGGCTTCTATTGTTTGTACAAAGTTGAAAGAACGACGACCATAGTACCAAAAACCAATCATACTCTCAAACTTCTTGTCTCAATGGAAAGTGTTAATCCTTTCTAAGACATCGATGCATCAACACAATTTGCTAATTCAAAACTTGAGATGTGTTGGTGGTATCTTTCTGCTGAAACTTGAAGATACGAACTAAGCTTAAAGACACTTTTTAAGACGTTATACCGAAACTTAGAAATGGATGAATTGAGGTGTTAAAGATAAAAGAAAGATTCTTGAATAAGAGAGAACGAAGCATATTGCCAATTCGAGAACGAAGAACCTTCTGGATGTAAGTAAAAAAGAGCTGTGGATAGTATCCCTAAGAATATTGTGTTGGAGCTGTCTGCTATTTTTATTCATCATTTTTTTATTTTTTCTTTCAATGGTACATGATCTCTCATCTGCTTGAAAATTTTCCCTTCCAATTCCTGGTTATTACTTTGAGATCAACTTCTTCTTGCCAATTCTCATATGATCAAATTCATGATTTATCAATACCTAATAAAATGCTTATCTTGTTTGTATAAAGTTGAAAAAACAATAACCATAGTTTCTACAGTTTCAAGATGGATGAATCCAAGTCAATTGATGACAATATTGATGAGTTCACAAAGCTGGTTTCTGATTTGGAAAATCTTGAAATCAAGATTGATAAAGAAGATCAAGCCATTTTCATGCTAAACTCATTGCCTCAATCCTATGATCATCTTAGAGATACCATCAAGTATAGCAAGGAATCCTTGACCCTAAAAAAAGTTGCTGCAGCTGCCTACTCAAAGGAATTGGACCTGAAATTGAATGGAAATCTTGCCAAGATGACTGGAGAAGTGCTGAGTGTGCGAGGCATGAGAGGAAATAAGTTGTGCTGGATCTGTCATAAGAAGGACACTTCAAAAAGAAATTGCCCACGAAGAAACAAGAGATCGCTGAAGCAAGGAAACCAAAACACGTAAGATGGAGACTATGCTAATGCATTTGGAGACTGTGAAGTTGCTGAAGTACTTGCTATAACAAGTGCAAACCTTAGCAATGTCTAGATAATGGACTCAGGTTGTCCATTTCATATGACACCAAGAGGAGTATTTTTCATTGATTACAAACCGGATTATGAAAGTAAAGTGCTGATGGAAAATGACAACACATGTGAAGTGATTGGTGTTGGTTCTATCAAGATGAAAATGTGGGATGGTTCATCAAAAGTCCTAGGTGGAGTGAGGCATGTACCATCTCTGGAAAGAAATCTAATCTCACTTGGAGCACTTGAGAAATGTGGGTGTGTATACAAAGCTCAAGGTTGAGTGTTATATGTGATGGAAATTTTTGTGGTAATCATGAAGGGAATCCTACAACAAGGCATCTATATCTTGCAAGGAAGTAAAGTTGAGGTTGGAACTAAAATCGAATCTGAGGTCAATTTTGTTGAAAGGATCACTGAGGATATACCAGTAACCAATTACAGGCCGCCTGGTCATCAGCTTGCAGGGCCTGATCTGTAAATTCCCCTCAAGGAATCAAGGTGGAGATTGTAAGAAGCTGATTCCTTGGATTCAAATTTTAGATACCTCAGCCATTGGACAAATTCTGTTGCAAGAGGAGCCTTTTGTTACTAGTTTCTTCAACTGTCATTGACAATTAAAGTCTTTAACTGTAGGTGCCTATTCATTTGAGTAGTTAGGTATTTAATAATTGATGATGCCGCTTTTGTGTCTATAAATAGCAGCATTAGGCAGTGAAGAAAAGAGAGCTCGAGAGAGAAAGAAAGAAAAGGTTGGAATTCTGTAGACAAAGTAGATAGAAAGTGAGATAGAGTGAAACTCTTGCAAAAATCTGTAGCAAATTCTTTCTGTTGATCTCTTATTGTATATAGATCATGTAAAGTCTTATGTGGATAATAAAGGCTATGGAAGTCATTCTTCATGTTCCATATCTGTCCTTCGATTTTTTCTTGCTATTTTAAATGGGTTTTTCTTGTTGATTTTCTCATCTGTTTCTACTGGTTTTTTATATTTTTTCTTCTTCATTTCCAATTCTGCTGATGCAATATGTGCTTCCAATAAACTCTGTATTAATTTCAGAGCTAAGAGAAGTCATAATACCTCAACACAGACACTTCTCAATAACCATATGGATGAAGATCTTACGATCAGTGATCTCAACAATGTACCAAGTATTCAATTCGTATTCAATTTAATTGCTCGTGGCTACTTGCAAGAAAGTAATGCCACTGAAAAAATTATATTATTGAAGTGTTATGATGAATTTTCTTTTCCAGCAGCTTGTAGGATAAACCAAGATTATTGAAGTGTAGGATAAAAATACATAATTAGGATAAACAAGCCCTTGTCTAAAATCAATTTTTTCAGCTAATATAAGGAATGCTTCAGGTTTACTTAATCTACCTGAAGATCTGCATGTTGATCAAGGGATTGAAAATTTGAATGTTGAGGATGGTCAGCCGTTGGAGCATAATTCGAATGACATTTGGCCAAATAGTTTTCGATGTTTTTCTCTCTACTGAACCATGTTTTTATGCAAGAAAGACTACTTTTATAAAGTGTTTTTTATGCAATGCAACTGAAAGAAATAATATGGAACTATGAATTGAATTAATAAAATCCAAACACATGAGATCTATATATAATAGTTGGAAATGTTTGTCTTAAAAGACACGACCATACAAAATGACACACCTCTTGAAATCTCTTTAAATGAAGAGATACACCCATTGAAAAATAATCATGCCAAGTGTCATGATCTTTCATACGGAAAGACGCACATTTTCATCCAAATATTTTCTACAATATTTCATAATATTTTGTACGATTTTTCAACAATTCACGTATTTAAGCAACTAAAAATTGGCTTAATTTCTCGTTCATCAAGTAATGAATTCCACTTAAATAATCATTTAAAATTGATCAAAACCAATTTTCAATATAAGATTCCAACAGATCTTATGATAAGCGATCTCAACAATGTACTAGGTATTCAATTCGTATTCAATTTAATTGTCGTATTTTAAATAACTAAAATTTGACTTAATTTCTGATTCATCATATAATGAATTCCACTTAAATAATCATTTAAAATTGGTCAAAACCAATTTTCGATATAAGATTCCAACAAATCTTACTATTAGCGATCTCAACAATGTACCAGGCATTGAACTCATATTCAATTTAATTGCTCGTGGCTACTTGCAAGAAAGTAATGCCATTGAAAAAATTATGTTATTGAAGTGTTATGATGAATTTTCTTTTCCAGCAGCTTGTAGGATAAACCAAGATTATTGAAGTGTAGGATAAAAATACATAATTAAGTGTAGGATAAACAAGCCCTTGTCTAAAATCAATTTTTTCAGCTAAGGGAATCCTTCAGGTTTACCTGATCTTCTTGAAGATCTGTATGTTGATCAAGGGATTGATATGTTGATCAAGGGATTGAAAATTTGAATGTTGAGGATGGTAAGCTATTGGAGCATAATTCGTATGACATTTGGTCGGTAGTTTCCGATGTGGTGGCTAGAGGATACGAAGCTTATGAGAGTCATGACTATACCGACGAATCCAATCATGGACCTGCTCATCATGGCGTTATTCCTATAATCCAGTATCAGCAAGTAATTCAGTACGTGAAAATCGGGTTCC
This sequence comes from Fraxinus anomala, assembly GCA_903798345.1. Classification (NCBI taxonomy): domain Eukaryota; kingdom Viridiplantae; phylum Streptophyta; class Magnoliopsida; order Lamiales; family Oleaceae; genus Fraxinus; species Fraxinus anomala. The sequence continues at coordinate 5,271 of CAIGRN010205207.1, read as the reverse complement.
ATTATAACCTCGTAATGTTTAATTTCTATTAGTCCACTGTGTGGACATATGAAGTGTACACGGTATATGAGTGTTTTATTGTTGTTCAACCTTTATTGTTGGAGAATTACCGCCACATAAGCACATCCCAATGGATTTACAACCAGGGGGAGTTTTCAGTGATTTTATAGCATCCTTCGATGTATCAATTGGCTGGTTATGAATACCATCTTCTTAGGGGTGCACGGCTTCAATCTTTTTTAATGGCACCCCAGCAATTGTGTGTTTGAACTGATGATGTTAGGTTTCTTTGTTGTCTATTTCATTTGAATTTGTAATAGTCTATTACTTTGCAAAACCTCGAATTGTGGCCTTAGCTTTTGATGAACTCTAACAACATGATGAGCAGTACGATAATCCGTTTGATCATCTGGATCATCAATCATTACGATCAAACCTTGAAAGTATGGCCGAAGGAAGAGCCACATTGTACTGTAGAGGCATAATAGAAGAACTGTTGGGGAAAATTCACAACTTTTCAGTATTAAAACTTCACTTCCTTCAATGGTTTAGTCTTATCATAGTGTCCCCTAGTGGGATTGGATATATATATATATATATATATATATATATATATAAGTATAATGTATTAATCATGATAAGCAAACCAATTGCATAAAATATTTAAACATTAATGTATTCACATTGTTTAAACACAATACACGTGTGATATGAAAGCCAAATACTGAATCGGAATGAGATTATATGCATAGCACTTTGATTAGTTATTTATATAATATTTCCATTATTTAGATTTGTTAAATACGGCAGGTTCTACTTTGAAATGCACCTTTTTTTTCTTCTTAGAATCGTAAAACATGCATTTTACCGTGTGCATAATCAGGGAAGCAGCTAGGAAAAGAAGATGTGGTGGCTGAAATTTAAAAAAAAAAATCAAGTAACTCATGCCATGAGAGATGCACCATGCCACATCAAATATAGTTTAAAAAGCTAAGGTTATAACACTGATGACAAAGTGAGTCGGATAAAGGGACTGACCTACTTGAGGACGCCGTCGCACCACTCAATTTCCAAATTATATAGATGAAGATCTTAGGATCAGTGATCTCAACAATGTACCAAGTATTCAATTTAATTGCTCGTGGCTACTTGCAAGAAAGTAATGCCACTGAAAAAATTATATTATTGAAGTGTTATGATGAATTTTCTTTTCCAGCAGCTTGTAGGATAAACCAATATTATTGAAGTGTAAGATAAAAATACATAATTGAGTGTAGGATAAACAAGCCCTTGTCTAAAAACAATTTTTTCAGCTAATATAGGGAATGCTTCAGGTTTACCTGATCTTCCTGAAGATCTACATGTTGATCAAGGGATTGAAAATTTGAATGTTGAGGATGGTCAGCCGTTGGAGCATAATTCGAACGACATTTGGCCTATAGTTTTCGATGTTTTTCTCTCTACCGAACCATGTTTTTATGCAAGAAAGACTACTTTTATAAAGTATTTTTATGTAGTGCAACTGAAAGAAATAATATGGAATTATGAATTGAATTAATAAAATCCAAACACATGGGATCTATATCTAGTAGTTAGAAAAGTTTGTCTTAAAAGACACGACCATACAAAAGGACACACCTCTTGAAATCTCTTTAAATGAAGAGATACACCCATTGAAAAATAATCATGCCAAGTGTCATGATCTTTCATATGGAAAGACACACATTTTCATCCAAATATTTTTTAGAATATTTCATAATATTCTGTACGATTTTTCAACAATTCACGTATTTTAAAATTGATCAAAACCAATTTTCAATATAAGATTCCAACAGATCTTATGATAAGCGATCTCAACAATGTACTAGGTATTCAATTCGTATTCAATTTAATTGTTGTATTTTAAATAACTAAATTTTGGCTTTATTTCTCAATATATATATATATAATTAGTGCCTTAAGTATAATATATTAATCATGATAAGCAAACCAATTGCATAAAATATTTAAACATTAATGTATTCACATTGTTTAAACACAATACACGTGTGATATGAAAGCCAATTACTGAATCGGAATGAGATTATATGCATAGCACCTTGATTAGTTACGTATATAATATTTCCATTTTTTAGATTTGTTAAATACGACAGGTTCTACTTAGAAATGCACCTTTTTTTTTCTTCTGAGAATCGTAAAACATGCATTTTATCGTGTGCATACTCAGGGGCGGAGCTAGAAAAAGAAGATGTGGTGGGCTAAAATTTAAAAAAAATCAAGGAACTCATGCCATGAGAGATGCATCATACCACATCAAATATAGTTTAAAAAGCTAAGCTTATGAAACTGATGACAAAGTGAGTCGGATAAAGGGACGGACCTACTTGAGGACACCGTCGCCCCCACTCAATATTCAGATTTCCCAATTTTTCTTTAAATTTTCAAATTTCTTTATTTTATTTTTTTTGTCTAGGTTTTTTTAGGTTTTTAGGTTTATTTTTTCCAAGGTTTTTTGGTTTCACCTCCACTAAACTTCCTTCCTGAGCCCACCCCTGATTAGATACTCAAATAAGTATAAACATATCAATCGTTAAGATGTCTTATTAAATCTTCATAGCTTTTCTTGCCAAATAAAATATCTTGACACCTCCCAAGAAACTATAAAATGTGCGAAAATATGAACAAATGATGTATACCCATCAACAAAAAATTAAGAAAAACCTATTTGGACTATTACGAGACTCAAGGCCTAAAAAGAACAACAAGTCATTCCAGTTTTTAGTCAAAATACACTATTCTGAAAATATTATCTAATATGGGCGTTAGTCTTCTATATCAACACATTTTAATTCCACCTGGAGTAGGAAAAACTGACCAAGAATATCGAGAGTTTAAAGAAATTGGATTCATTTCACTTTCATGTTTGATTCACTTCAATAATATAATTATAATAATGTTAATTCATAAATAAATAAATTTTAAGAAATATTATTTCAGCTGATAAAATTAAATATAGAGCAAGTTACCTATTTTTATAATAACATCTATTTCATGGTCAATAAGTATTTTTTAACTTATAAGTATAATTAATAAAAGAAACATACAAAAAATTAAATTTTAATTATCTTTAAGATTTTCAATAGTTTTTTTTTTCTCCCTCACTATATTTTATGTGTTGTTAGTTTCATTAGATAATTTTCTTGCTCATAAGCCTAGTAACATGGATATGATTTTTGATGTGAAAATGAAACATCAATTAATACAATTCTATCTTCTCATTTGGGTTTTATTTATTTTATTTTTTTTGGACTACTGCAACAAAAATAAGGTTGTTCTTTGCCTTCCACCTACCACATTAAATTTTGAAAGAAAATCTATATTTTGAGCAAGAAATTTGGAAGTGGGGTAATTCTAAAATTTGGTCCATCTAAGAAATTAGGTTGGAAGTGGACAAATATTAGATAGGGGTAATTACATGAATACCCATAAAACGGGGGGCATTTAGAAAAATCATGCTAAAAGTTATTTTCAAGTAAAAAATACTGTCATTTTTTTCCCCATACACTGTGTGCAAGACCGACTAATTCTATTGCAAGTAACAATTGTGGCCCAAAAAACTATTCTAAGTTTTTAGAGGACAAGTTTAGATGCCCTTATATTTTAATTTTTACATGTAAAAATGTAATTATTTTGACTCTAAATTAAATAAATAACTTATTTATAACTTTTATTGTTGCAACATTACTTATTTACAACTATAACTTATATTTTTTTTAAAAATGACAAATATTCAAAAAGTAACAGGAAAAAAAAAGTGATATACACTAAAAAAAGTTATACAAACTCAAAACAAGTGATAAACACTAAAAAGGTCGTAGAAATTCAAAAAGTGATGTACTTTCAAAGAAGAGATACAAATTCGAAACAAGTGACAAAAATTTAAAAAGTGACAAAAGTTCAAAAAGTGACGTACTCTCAAAAATCTGATACAAATTCAAACAAATGATAAAAAAAAAATTTTAAAAAAAGACAAACAATAAAATAAAAATTAACAAAAAAACGTGACAAACACTAAAAAAAATAAAAATTCAAAAAAGTGACACATGTCCAATAAAAGTAACAGAAAATAAAAAAAGAGTGAAACAATCAGAAAAATAATAAAATGAAATGAAATGATACACACTCAAAAAAGTGACAAAAAAAATTAAAAGACACTAAAAAAATGTCAAATTCAAAACAAGTGACGAAAAATAGAAATTTGACACACTAAAAAAATGAGGAAATTAAAAAAATAAGTGAAAAATTAAAAAGTGAAAAACACTCAAAAAAGTGACATACACTAAAAAAAAGTGTCACGGTTTCCAAAAAAGAAAAAGTGAAACAATAAAAAAGCAGAAATAAAAAATAAAAATAAAAAAAAGATGACATACATGTCACTTTTTTTAGAAAAAAAAAAAACTTTTGATTTATTTAATGACTATGTTTCTACATTCTTCGAGTGAGGTTTTTGTTATCATATCGAAGTATTCACGACACATTTTGTAATACATCTTTCGAATTTAAAATTAATAAATGATTAGTTCATAATTACAAGGCGAAAATGGCCACAAGAAATGAACCTAGTAATCATGGTTTAAACTTCATAAATTTTTACATTGATATCAATTAGGAAAAAATAAAAAGAAAAAATTTAATAATCATAGTTTTACATTTAATAATTTATGTAAGATAAATTTTTATTTTTAAATATCGTCCATAACTCATTTACCATGATCGCGTTGCAAGCTTCTAACAAATTTTGAATCGCTCAAAATTGATAACTGTAGCGTAAAATACAATATCAAACGAAAGTGTTTTAATAATAAAATTTTTAAGAAGAGAAACAAATTTAGACAGGAGGAAATGGTTTATCCGCTTGTGTTTCCGGATGGATTTGAGCACGGAGTATTTAATACTGTAATTAGATATATAATTAAGTTTAAGTGTATTATTCTAATTACCTTTTTTTACCATAATGGACCTAATTATCCCTATTAGATAAAGTGGACAGTGGGCTAATTTTAAATTTGGGCCAAAATATAACTTTTTAAGAAAAAAGTTAAAAAGAAAAATAGGATCTGGCCCAGTGCAGCCTACCCCCATATCCGCCCATGTGCATACTGCTATTTTCGAATTTTTTGTAATATACTAGTTTTGGTCCATGCAATGCATGGGTTTTGTAATTTTGAAGATTATGTTAGCGTAATAAATGTACTAAGTAAACATGCAAAA
>CAIGRN010205203.1:0-11134 GCA_903798345.1 Fraxinus anomala | reverse complement strand
TAACTCGAACTTATTTAATATAAAATTTCTCTACAAGGTTCCATCTTTGAATTTTGCAAATTTTCGTCACTTTTACATTCTTTTCTCCAATTCTTCATTAAACATAAAGTTTTACCTACAAAACACAATATAATATAAATTAGGTAGAATTTAATAAAAAAATAATAAAATATCATGATTTAAGGCAACGAATAAGTGTATAAAATACACTTATCAATTGTTGTAAGTGAATAATTTTCTCACTAATCAAGCCAAGAAGATTTTAATTTTGTGGAATCCTTTCAAAGTCAAATTGGAAGCGTTGGAGACTACATCACAAGCCATCCATTGTATCGCTACTTGTAAGGTAACTTCCTATACCTTTTATGTTAGCTTTGTTTATGCATTCCATACATTTTTTTGTAGGAGGCCACTTTGGAGTAACATTATGGAGTTTAGTGCTAATGTTTCATTGCCTTGGATGATTCTTGGAGATTTTAACAATGTTCTTAAATATGATGAGAAAGGAAATGAGGCGGAGGTTACTCATTACGAAATTAAGGATTTTGCTAATTTTTGCCTACATGTTGGTCTCGCGGATGGTGCGATCTGTTGGTTGTCTTTACACATGGACAAATAACTCGATTTGGAGCAGAATTGATAGAGCAATGGTCAATGATGTTTTGGTGCAAAATGGTGTATATGACCTAGTTGACTTTTTACCTTCAGGTTGCTTTCCGATCATTCTCCATGTCTTATGTCTATTTTTTATCAAGGAGAGATCACAAGAAAGCCTTAATAGATTTTTTTAACATATGGACTAATCATGAGGATTTCTATGGACTTGTACAAGCATGCTGGAATTTTGACATTGAGGGGACAAAACAATTTGTGCTTTGCAAAAAGTTGCATAATTTGAAAAGAGCATTGAAGGAGCTTAATATTAAACACTTTGGATATATTCTACTAGAGCAAAGGATGCTAAAAGAGTGTTGGAGGCTGCCCAACAAAAGTTCCATGATCAGCCCTCTAATACACAATATCAATTTATGGTGACACAATTGAGGAAGAAAGCTATGAGGTTATATGAAGTGAACCGGAGCTTCTATTATCAATAAACTAAGTGCACTTTCCTTAAGGATAGTGACAAGTGTACCAAATTATTTCATTTGGTGGTGAAGAGAAACACAAGGAGGAACTTTATTGCTACCGTACTTAAGGAGGATGGAACGTACACCACTTCACAAGATCAGGTTGCGTAGGAATTTGTCTGATTTTGAGGAGTGGGCCTTTGGTATATTTGGAACAAGGTAACTCACTCACTCGGGACATTTCTTGTCAAGAAATCAAGGATGCACTCTTTGGTATTGGAGATGATAAACCTCTTAGGCTGGATGGTTACATATCGTGCTTTTTCAAAAAAATATGGGGTATTGTTGAAGGTGATTTTGTGGGGACTATCAAAGAATGTTTCTCATCGAGATCTCTCCTCAAACAAATTAACCACACGGTCATTGCTTTGGTGCCGAAGTCTAGTCATACACTGAATGTTGGAGATTATAGGCCTATCTTTTGTTGTAATGTGTTCTCTACAAGATTATCACGAAAATACTTGCTTCTGGATTGAGGCCTAATTTGGGGAGCATCGTTGATCAAGCACAATCCGCTTTTGTTGAAGGTAGGAGTATGATAGAAAACATCCACCTTGCCGAAGAACTATTGAGACAATATAATAGAAAGAGGGTCACTCCTCGATGTCTTCTTAAGATCGATATAAAGAAGGCTTATGACTCTGTTAGTTGGGATTTCCTTAAAGAGGTACTTGAGTGGTAGTGCTTTCCTACAAGATTCGTTAAATGCGTTATGGAATGTATTACTACACCAACGTACTTCGTTGCTTTGAATGGGAGCATATATGGGTTTCTCAAGGGTAGAAAAGGCCACCAATAAGGTGACCCTCTTTTACCTCTCTTATTTTTTTGTGTTGAATATTTTTCAAGGAGTAGTTGTATGTCCGACTTGATTGTTGTTCCGCTCGCTATGCTCGATGTACTTGTACATGATTTTTTATCTATATATTTCACATTTGCCAATAATTAAAAAAAGTGATCGGATGATCACTAAACAAGACTGAAACAAGTCCTGTAACATAATCACAACTGAATGCATTAAAAGAAGATGAGAATTGTACACACTAGAATCAACACCCTTAATTGCATTCAAACCATTAACTAAATCAGTAGAATTGTACAAATGTGAAATCCTATGGCCAAAATGGGTCTGTTACTAGCAATTGAATACAATGACACCACCGATGATGGTGGCAATGCGGATTTACCCATAACTTCTAAATTCAACTAAAATGTATTCCTTAAAGAAGATCCCAAACTAGACTCCAACAGTACAGAAACCAACTCCAAATCCACCTGAGTTCTTAAAATATGTTAATTACTCAAAGATCTCGTATAATATTGCAATATATATAAATGTGATTTTCTATTATCTTTAACAAAACATAGGTTCATTTACTAACTTTCAAGACTTCGCCTTCAACAGTATACAAGTACCTTTTTAAATCAAGAGTACTTAAGGAAATAAGATTTATCTTCAGATTTGGAACATGTGTCACTGCATCAGTGATAAATGTGATTTTCTATTCTCTTTAACAAAATATGGGTTCATTTACTAACTTTCAGGACTTCGCCTTCAACGGTTTACATGTACCATTTTCAATCAAGAGTACTTAAGGAGAGAAGATTTTTCTTCAGATCTGAAACATGTCTCACTGCATCAAGTGTTTTAGCCGTCTCATCAAATATCTTTATTCTGACCCAACAAATATCAACTATCCGACATGGTGTATTATTACCGATTATAACAACACCTTTTGAAACTTCTTCATATGTTGAAAACAAATCCCCATTAGTAGTCATATGAAAATTGTAAATTGTATAAAAAATTCAAGACTCGTCAAGTTTGGAGTAATAGTCAGACATAAGTAAAAACTTTCCATCACTGTTTGGATTTTCTACAATACTTGCTTCCCCTGAAGTTAATGATTACTGATTTGCAGTCAATTTTTTTTTTATTATGCAACTTATAACAATCATTCATCAAGTGCCCCGAATTCTTGCAATAAATTTTGAAATTAGGCATTAATTTTCCTTTTACACAACCTCCATCAAGAACAAACCCATCTATATGAGCCTTAATTTCAACGAGATGATTCATCTTCGTCTTCTCATTTGAATATAGAACATCATAAACTTTTTAAATGGTGAGATCATGACTATATAAGATCGTGTATTTAAACAACAAATATGAAATGAGCAAAAGCACAACAAAATCAATCACATATAAGCGAGTATTGCTTGCCTAATTTGCCATGGCGAAATTTTTTACAACAATCCACTAACAGAACATCAAAATTCATGGTTGCCATCACAAAAGATTGAGCTAAGTTGTTTAACTTGATCAAAACCTCGATCTCCCAAGAATTTTCAAGCCTTTGGCTCCGATACAAGTTTGTTGTGAAACGCAGAAGATAATACCGAATTAAACCAATACTAAATTGGTGGAAAAAATAAGAGATAATAGCCACAATATGAAGTAATTGATCACAAGAACACAAAAATAAAATAATTTGTAGAGAATAGAAATTTTATTAGAATATAGAGAAAGAATACAAATATTTTATGTTAATTATTTGTCTAACTTATAATGAAAATAAACAAACCTCCAACAAGATTAAATCAACCTATAATGAGGTTAACAATCTATAATGGGGCAAATTCAACCTAACTAAATTATAGAGAAGAGTCAATTATATATAGGGAACAATCCAAGCGCTAGAAATAGAGTTATAGATGAAATAGAATAACCAAAAGTTTCATTATCTTAATTTCTTCAAGTTCAACACAAATCCAAAATCTCAATAGGGTTTCCAAATAGAATTTCAACTAGAATTTGTCAAGTAAATTTGAATAAGATTCCAAAAGCATTCCAAATAGAATTCCTCTTAACATGCATTTTAATTAAAATTCTCAATTATCTTCAATAAATAATTCAGGTCACCCCAAAAATTTAGCAACTATCTATTTTACTTCTTGAATTGTAACCTAGCTTCGTTCACTCATATTTTACAATCGACGAAGTTATGATATATAATTTTCTTTTTTAAGACAAATTAAATTTATTCTAACCACGATTGGAATCTATTTTTAGCTCAAATTCGAATTATTAGAATGCATTAAAGTTTAAAATATCTATATGATTGCATATATGATAAATATTATTCCTAATATATGTTGCACATATGTTAATTTTACCACATTCTAAAACTTATTGCGAGTCTCCCAACGCTACAATAAGCAACTAATTATCTAATGATGTCCAAATAATTAAATAATGCTATGGGTATGCAAAACTAATCAAGAAACACAAGAAATAATCTTAACTTCTAGTCTTGAATTAAAACAAATAAACAATAGGGTTTATCTTCATCCAATACAAAAATGGATCTAGCCAGCATGTTTTTAAATAAATTACAAGACGAATAATAGAAAAATATAATCGGGATCATGATAGAATGCAAAAGACGTTGATCTTTAATTCTAGCGTTGAATTATTCAAAATCTTGATGTAATTAGTTTCAATTCCTTGCTAGGGTTAGATCTCCTTTCAAATTGGTCCCTTATTCTTGATGAATTTGATAATATTATTGTATATGACGAGGTAAGAGAGCGTTGTTTCAATGTGTAGCCCTTGTTTTGTATTTATAGGAGCCAGAAAATAGGTCAAAATCACGTCCAATGTGGGTTCCAAAAGAGTTTGAATTGCGAAAGAAAACCGCTAATTCATCTTCGGAAATAACCCGTCCACGCACATATTGGCATAACCACCACGCTTGCCATTAAGCCAAATGGCTCTCGGGTTGGTGAAAACGGGGCTCCCTAGCATGCGCAGATTCGTATCGGTTCGTCCCTGAGCAACTTTTGATGTTTTGACCATAACTTTCATTCTCGATATTCGATTGAAATAATTCAAAGTGAGTGATAAAAATAACTCAAATGGATACAATTCTTCTAGATATACAATTTCTCTAATTTGAATGTTTGCTATCCGAAAAATGAGTTTAAGTTGAGGCTAAAATTCTAGAGTATAATTTCTTTGGCTCGAAATTGATTTGTAAAAATATTAAATTTCACTTATTTGACCTCCAATTACATTCAATTGATTATATATGATATTCAATCATCATTTGTTATCATAATCATCTATTAAATATTTATATTTTGGTCCCCAAACTTTAGATTTCTTTCATTTTTGTCCATTTTCTTTCATTTCTTTCAATTCCACCAATTTGCCCCGAGTTTTACCTAACAAACATAGTTGACATATAATCATGTGTTAATTCATTATCCAAGTCTTCCCATTTGTGAATGGACAATGTTAATTAGGAGGGCGCAGAAGTAAGAAGTTGTTGTTGTAGGCTCTTCCAATTAAGTAATATCTTTGGCGTCCCCAATATATAAGTTATATACACTACAATGTCTATGATTGTATCTACATTGAAATTACTACTTTTGACGGGCATCGGTGACTGCGTTTGATTTGTTTATTTTGTATGGATTGATGTTCTTGTTTTCATATTAAGTGGTGTTTTACAGTATTTTCCTGTTTGTAATACATCGGTTTTCTATTAAAAGCACCTGTCAATATGGATTTTGATTTTCAAAAGGGTGATCATAACAGCTTTTCTATGTGAATCTCACGGAGCTTGAACAACTTCCATCATATCTGATGGTTATAAAAAAAAACCATTCATCTTAAACTTATAATTGGGTCGAATTGGACCAGCTCACCCCTATATGGCTGGAACGGATTAAAACATAAAATCTTACCTATGATTGGCTCCCCTTTTTTAAACTCATATTTATTTTTAATCACACATTCTTTCAATAAAATAATATTACACGTAAACCCAAAAATTCTCCTTANTTGGCTCCCCTTTTTTAAACTCATATTTATTTTTAATCACACATTCTTTCAATAAAATAAAATAATTTTACAATTGGATCTATAACTTTTACATGCTGCTCAAAAAAAAAAAAAAAAATCCCAAAATCTAGATGGATAATATTCATTGACGTGCCATCTTAAATAGAATTCACATCTTTAAATTTAAGATGACATATGAATTAATATAAAAAAAAATAGGGGGTATATTCATCATTTTACATTTTTATTGAGAAATTGGATAAAATTTCATAAAAATGACATTTTCACAATGAAACGTCAAAATAGAGATGAAAATGCATAAATTTAAAACATGAAAACGTTTTGGGCTAATAAGCCCTATTAGAAGATTAGTTAAGATTAATTTTCTAGATTTTTATTATTATAATTATTATTATTTATTTAGAATAGTAAGTTAAGAGCTTCTTACTTTTCATTAAGAGAGAGTATTTGTTTATGAATATAAATTTGAGAGTTTCTCAATTATCCCAATTTATTATTCAGTAAAGAATCAATAAATATTTAATATTCAATTATCACACACATCATGGCATGCACGTATATGATAAAGAAAATGTCAAATTGAACATCAATCAATCCCACAACGTACACAGTATATGATTGAGAGAGACATCATCACATGAAATCTAAGCAATACGACTTAATTGGTTGACACCTCCACAGATACAATTTTCACACTTTCCTGTGTAATACTAGATACAGCTTATAAAAGAATTCGAGCAAGAAACATCAAAAGCAAAATATTCCATAGTGAATAAAAGTATAGATTTAGAGAACAATGCCTTACTGGTAATAAACATTAGCGCCCTTTGGGGTTCATAATCTGTGAAAACACAGCACTTGGTGTCAACCCATCCGAATCTGTACTAGCAAGGCTCTGACCTCCAATGCTCATGGACATTCCGCTGCTTTTTGAATCCGTAATGTTGCCATCAATTCCCGTGGATGCATCTGGATCCTTCTTTCCTTTGCATGTGACCTCAAATGTCCCCTCTTCAATGTCCATTCCTCCGAGGCCTTTGCCACTTTCCTCTGCACTCTCCTGAAGCTGTAGAGCAAACTCAAGATTCCACAGCACATCACCCATGGAAGGCCTGTCGGTCCCAACATCAGAAATGCATTTCACTGCCGCCTCAGCAAATTTCTTAAAGCACTCGGGTGCAATCTTTCCCGTAAGGTATGGATCCATAATCTCGTCGAGAATGCCCTTCTTATAGCAATGTTGAGCCCACTCAGCCAAGCTAACTTGTTCCTTTGGAAGTGTTGGATTTAAAGCCGGACGAGCACACAAGATCTCGAAAAGTACAACTCCATATGAGTAGACGTCAGATTTCTCAGTCAATTGCTGTCGTCTAAAGTACTCAGGATCCAGATAACCAAAACTACCCTTCACCACTGTGCTAACATGGGTGTGATCCAGTGAAGGACCTGTTTTTGACAGTCCAAAATCTGAAACCTTTGCAACCCACTTTTCATCCAAGAGGATATTAGTTGTCTTAACATCACGGTGGATAATAGTGTGTTTGGCACCAGTGTGTAAATAGTGCAAACCTCGAGCAGCACCAATGCAAATCTCAAGCCTCTGCTTCCATGGCAATGGGGGCTTTTGGGTCTTATATAGATGCTCTCGAAGAGTTCCATAAGCCATGTAATCATATACAAGAATCATTTCACAGTTCTCTTCGCAATATCCAATCAGTGATACAAGGTGGCGGTGCCGAAGTTTAGAGAGCATTTCAATCTCAGTTTGGAATTCATGCACTCCCTGTTCAGAGAGTGGGTTCCCACGCTTAATAGCCACTTTTGTGCCACCATCAATCTCTCCTCCATAAACTTTGCCGAAACCTCCAACCCCTAGGAGGAGAGCCTCATCAAAGTTATTAGTGGCCGTCTTGATCTCAGAAATTGAGAAGTGGCGACAAAGATTTGAGGGGAGAGAGGAGGCATAGCTTCCTGTGGTATTCGTCTTTGCAGAACCCGAAGAATGAGAGTTTCCATACAAAGATAAAGGAAGCCACCCATCACTGGTGCTAGAATCCTTTTTGTGCTTCCGATGTCGGGATACAAGACACACAAACAAACCAACCAGAAGAATTGCAGCAATTCCACCCCCAACTGCGCCTCCAATGGCTTTTTGGTTCTTCGAACGCCCCTTTCCAGATGATTGGTTATTTAACGAGTCGTCTTGTGGTTGTAGAAGTGGAGTTGGATTTGGACCGGCAAGATTTCCTTTAGTATCATTTACTTTGAAGATTTCTACCCCATTCAAGATAGCATCATAATATTGGGGCTTTGTGCCAGTGCTAGGATGCAGATCGAGCCAAAGTTCTGGGTCAGCCTGCCCAGAAGGAACAACGACCACATAATCCTTGTAAACTGGAACCCCATTACTTCCTGCCCAAGCAATTACATCCGCCTGCCTCTCCGCAGTCTTATTATTAAGGAAGATACCGAACACTCTTTGGTTTATTTTCGTAATAACATCTGTCGTCTCACAGAAATGGAGCCTGACCAGGTAAGAGAAACCCGAGTCGATAGGAAAGAGCCAAGTCAAATTGGACTGTATGTTAACGGATGTATTGGGACCCATTGATCTCAGAGTGCTGTATACATCAATTGGGGCAATATAGTTTGGCATTCCTGGAGGATAGCTGACCGTCACATTTGGATCCGTTGTCTCTGTAACACCATTGGCTGCGCTAAATATGTATATTGAATCATCACGCCACGACCTAAAAAGACCTGTATCGCTGGATGGTGAAATGTCATTTCCACCCACATTCAGCCTATAAACATTTTCAAGTGCCGTACTATTGTCAATATTGAATCCAGTGGATTGACCAACCACAATTACAGTCCCATCCGTACTGTAAATATCAGGATGTGAAACAATCTCAATCCCATTCACAAACGCATAAGAGTTAGAAATATCCTGGGATGGTGTGAAAGTTAGACTTAACACTTCCGACAGGACATTAATAGAGAACTCCTTCATCAAAAAATCATAGTTCAGCGCTTCAGCAGTTTGTGCAGCACTGAAGTTTTTCAAAAGGGTATATGGCCCAGAGGTAACCGCGAAGACACCATTGGAAGCATCTAGCCCATTATAAGATGCAGGATAAAAGTATAAACGGATAAATTTACGGCCTGGTGCAACAGGGAAAGTATAGGTATTCTCAGATTGGAAAATCCGAGCAGTCATATAAGGTACAGAGGGTACAGAGGGTTTCTGGGTGGCAGCAGAGGCTGTCGAAGAGTTTCCGCGAGAAGATGCAAACTTCGATCCAATATCAGATGTCCAGTTACGATTATCAGTATCACTAGAATCAGGGGGGCCTCCACAGTTCAATAAAATCTTATCTGTTGGTACATAATCAGCTGCTGATATACAATCAACCACAACGGCCAATAACAGAATACTGGTAATTGATAAAAACCAAGAATTATTGCTGTTCCTCATAGATGATTGATTAAGCCCGGAAAAATACACAAAATTCTGGAAAATTGAAATTAATCAGTTTTGACCTAAAAAAAAAAAAGCACAAAAACTTGAGCACATATCTACTGTAGAAACTATGATTTGCCAACAAAAATAAATTAAACTATGTATGTTCAAACATACTTCTACCCAATAATTTAACTCGACTGCAGTTAAATACCAAGATCTGTAGCTTTCAAGAAAGATGAGAATTTTACTACTCTAGAACAGGAAAGCTTCATAGATCTATTAAAACCCAGCTCAAGAAAACAATATTTTAAATAAGAAAAAGAACTCATAATCCATTGCAGGTTATAGATTAAGTAAATCAGGAAAAAAAAAGATAGTTACCTTCGAAAATAAGCACTTAAAACTCCAAAAATGAAAACTTTAAGTCATTTGTCAGCTGCCCACAACCGCAATGAATGAAAATTCCAAATGCTAAGCTTGAATTAGCACAGAAAATCCAAGAAGAAAGCTCACAGAGTTCAAACTCAGATCAGAAGGAGACTAAGTTACAGAGAGAGCTAAATTTGGAAAAACAAAAAAATGAAGAAGTGGTCAAGCTGATTTTATAATTTATTCTTAAATGATGACAGGGTAAGCTGCAGTATTGAATTATTATTCTCTTCATATGCGATGCATATATAATTCGCAGGAACGCGTGAAGACAGACAATGGGATGGCAGGTGTGTTTTCCATCCTCAATCATTAGAGTTTGTATTCTCTGTTGTAATGAAGATTTCATCTGCGGTCATTGAAGTTCCAGAAAAATTTCAAATGGATCACTGAATTTTAAAAGTAGATTTAGTGTTTATAAACTGTTCAAATAAATTATAAATAAGTCTGTATTTAGCTAATGTTTATAAACAATTTATAAATGATAAAATCACTATTTATCTGCATATTTTGCGAGATCCTCAAATATTACTCACATATCTACCATTCATTTATATATATTTATAATTTTACACACACTTTCCAAAACAAGTATAATTTTGTAGTTAATACTTATGAACTTCTCAAAATGTGTGGATAAAAAATAATTAGAACGTATATACCGTTTATAAACAAGAGCCAAACATAGGCTTAGTTTCAAGTTGGATTATTGAACTTTTATTTAATTTCAAATTTCTATCACCATATCATTGATCATTTCTAAAATGGATGAAAATTACTTAACTGAAAACCAATATTGCAATAGATCTTTTACACAATCACTACGTAATATATAAATTTACCATTATATCTAAGAATGACAATGGGGCAGGGTGGGGTTAGAACAACCAATACCATCTCCACCCTATTAGGAATTTTAGGGAAGTGATGGGGGATGACATGACGAGGACAAGGTGGAGTGGTATTAAATAATCACATTAATGTCTCATTTATTTATTTATATATTTTATTAAAATAAGGTTTAAATGTTGAATTTAAACCCAACAAAAATTGATTTTATTATGGAGCAATACTTGTTCAAAATCATTGCATGACCAAACACACCACACTAAATTCAACTCAAGCAAGCACCTCACTGTTTAATTATATCACTCCACTGGCTCCCCGGGGCACATCCAAGTTGGCAAAGGATAGGCATTGCTGGGCTTGCAACCCCAGGGTGGGGAGTTCAAATCCTGG
>CAIGRN010205185.1:0-19584 GCA_903798345.1 Fraxinus anomala | reverse complement strand
AGCCTCCTCTTCTTTTTCTTTATTTATTTGGATTGTTTAACGTAAATAAATATATAACATGGGCATAGGGTGGGGGCATGGCTGGACTTCAACCAAGTCCTACCCACAAACACATTTACATTTTAGCGGGGGCAAAAAAAAAAACCTTTCTTTGAATTATTTATTTATTTATTTTTAATATGTATTAGCCCCAGTAAGGAAAAAAAATAAAATTGTCCCTGTCTTGCTCCCAAGCCCACTTACATTTTAGTTGGAAAAAACAAAAGTGGAAATTACACCCAACCAGAATTTTAAAGATCTAATTTCAAAAATCGGATCTAAAATTTATTAGAAATAGCGCTTCATGGCGCTTTGCATCGTTCCACAGCGTCGTTGTAAGGCTAGACGATCACTGTAGTTTTCGGGAGTTCGAGATCTGAAAATGAAAATGGCTTTGATTTGAGTGCCACAACGATGTTTACAACGCTGTTGTGATGAGCTAATTTGTGCGGTGCTCGTCGCGATAGCGGTGGTGGTGGTGGTGGTGTTTGCTGTCAATTGTAGTTGTATTTCTATCAATGGAGCACAACAGAGCATATTGCCAAGTATTCCAGCCTTAAGTACAATAGCCAGGTTTCTATTTGATTTCAGCATAGCAGAGCTTATTGTGGTTGTGGTTGTGGTTGTTAAAGCTATGGCGGTAGTGGTGTCGACGGTGGTAGTGTGATCGTGGCGATACTGGTGGCGGTGGGATGGGGTGAAGGTGTTTGTGACCAAATTGTGGCAAATAAAATGATTAATTTGTTACCTAAAAAAATGTGATTGTAACTTACAATTTTATTAAGTTGTAACTCATGACTAATTAATTTGATAATTTATGATCGTAAAATATTTTTTTATTTATAACCAATAACTTATGACCAATAAATAATATGTGACATAAAAATTTGTTGTAGAGAGGTGGTGGTGGTGGTTCGGTGACGTTGGTTTCAGCTGTTGACAGTGGTGTGGTAGTGGTTACAAGCGTTGGTGGTGGTCATAATTGATTTGGTTGAGTGTGACCAATAAAAAATATGTGACCAATAAAATAGATAAATTGTGACTAATAAATACTGTGTGACCTAAACGTTTATTAATTTGTGACCAATAATTTGAGAAATTGTGACCTAAATATAATTTGTGGTCAATTAATTTGATGTTTTGTGATCATAAAATAAGTTATGACTTTTAAAATTTGTGATTTGTGATCGATAAATAAATTGTGACGTACAAATTTTTGATTTGTGACCAATGAACAAATTGTGACCTATGAAAATTTTGAATTGTGATCGTAAAATATTTTGTGACATATAAAAATTGTGATTTGTAACCAATTAATAATATGTGACCAATTATTAGAGATGGAAGAGGGGCGGGGCACCTCGAACCCCCGCCTCGCCTTAGACGGGGAGGGGTGGGGCGAGGGCCTGCCCCGTTTCCTACCTTTTTTTTTTCAAATATTTTCAGTTAAAATAAAAATTCAAAATTTTAAGATCCAAAACAAATAATGCTCAAACTAATTACATCAATATCCAAAGCAAGCACTCGAAACAAATAATTTCTAAAATTAATTATTTTTTTTTATTCTTCAAAAACCAACGTGTCGTGGTGGATTTTTTTACCATAACTACGGCAATTATATGGAATTTGTTTCCAAATTATATGGAATTGTGACTTTAATATATTTAATTAATAAAATATATTTAATTAATTAATCTGTTTATAAATAAAATAAAATAAAAAATCTGAGATTTGAAATTGGTGAAACTTAGCACATCTTAGTTATGAAATCCTCCCAAAAAAAATTCTTATCAACCCAGTAGAAACATTTTTTGTCTTCCCGGCTCTGCTCGTATATGTATGTATGAATCACTTATCTTTCACAACCACTCTTCCTTAACTACTTCTGCCAGAAAACCACCACAAATCAAAAATTCGACCATCATCAACTCATTCACCCTTACCGCACAAAACTTGTTCCAAATAAATATCCGAATCCGCAATACAGACCCTAGCAAAAACCTAGTGGCTCCGTCCACCCACTCAACCCAATCAGATTTGAATCACCATCTGTTGCCAATACCACGATACCAAATTTGCTTTATCATCATTGCAAAATTTGTAATTTTTAGGGCTTGAGGTGGAAATCTACACCACCATCATTTCGTGTTCATCTTGATTTTGATCTTCTTCGTGCTATTGATTTAGCCATTAGATAATGCTATAAACCTCGGGAATGGATTCAAATTCAGAGGTGGAAGATAATGCTATGAATTGTCAATCGTGATGGTGGTGGTGGTGCGTAGGTGCGATGGTAAATTCAGTTAGGGTTAAGGAGAGTTTTGATTATGGGGTGTGTGTGGACGTGAGAGAGAGAGAGAGATAGAGAGAGAGAGAGAGAGTATGGAAGATTGGACTTAATGTCATCGCATTTACCTTATTAATTGCTAAGAAATGATTGTGAACCATAATATAACATAAAATTTAGACATAATTACCCATAATTTCAAATTTGATATTACACTCTCAGTTTAATCTTTTCTTATAGAGTTGGTCATTTACGCCTCATTTCTTTAATTCTTTTCGTCAAATATGGATAATTGGTATAAAACATCACTATCGTTTGCTTTCATAATGTAAAATGTTTCTATCATTTGCCTTCATTGCACAAAAAAATCATCATCAGTGATGGAACCAATACTTTAAGAGCCGACATGACCACTAATTGTGGCTTATCTGGAATTTACAAGAAGCATTTGGGCCGCTTGTGAAGAGGGTGGAGTTTGTATTAGGACCTGCCAAACTCCACANTTTAAGAGCCGACATGACCACTAATTGTGGCTTATCTGGAATTTACAAGAAGCATTTGGGCCGCTTGTGAAGAGGGTGGAGTTTGTATTAGGACCTATCAAACTCCACGTTGGTATGATATTGTTCGCTTTGGGCCTGGGCCCTCACGAATTTGCTTTTGGATACTACACAAAAGACCTCATACCAATAGAGTATTGTCATAGACTTATAAACTCATCATATTTCTCATGTCTAGCCGATGTGAGACTTCTTTTACTCGCAACAATTTGAAGTCTCCACCATTTTGGCCGTATTCGAAGCCATTACAATTTGGTTTGTCATCTTCTCTTCATTCTTACAGTATAATTGAAGAAATAGTGGTGAAAAATAGTGAGCTATTTGGAAAATGATCAAGAATGGAACTCAAATCACAAAAACAAAGATTTGAAGAGGAGAGAGAATTGTCTATGAGAAAGATTTGAAATAAATGAGTTAAATCCACAAATGATCACCTAACTTTATACTTATTGTCACCATGACCACTTAATTTGATTTTGTTTCATCATGATCACCAAACTTTATATTTAATATCACCATGACCACCTAATTTCATATAATATTTTATCATGCCATCCAACTTCTTTTCACAATTTTTATTAATTTTAAAAGGGGTAAAACTGTGACTTTGCATTGTATATATAAAATAAATTTTAAAATAAAATTTATTCAAAAAAAAAAGGTTACTTTAAAAAATAAAATAAAATTAAAACTTATTTTTAAGAAAAATTTTACTTAAAAGAAAAAAAAACTTATTTAAAAAAATTACTTAGAAAAAAAAACTTATTTTAAAATAAATGTTTTTAAAATTTAAAAAAAGTTTTATTTTTGTTTTTTATTTTATTTTATATATATAATACAAAGTTACCATTTTACCCCTTTTAAAATTAGTGAAAATAGTGAAAAAAAAATTGGGTAGCCATGATGAAATGTTATATGAAATTAGGTGATCATGATGAAACGTTATATAAAATTGCGAGGCTATTGTGAAATAAAATTAAATTTAGTAGATATGATGATATTAAATATAAAGTTGGGTGATCATTGGGAAATAAAATTAAATTGGATGATTATGGTGAGACTAAGTTTAAAATTGTGTGGCAATGAGTGAATTGAACCCGAATTCATAGTTGAGACCAGACAACTACATCGCCACATGGGAACCAGCCTTCAGTGATGTGGGCTCATGCCACGTGGACATACCCACGTAATTGACTAGAGGGATGGATATTGATTTCCTAAAATAATTCACAAGGAAAATTCTCTTTTGGAGACCCCTTTAAAAATAGTAAAATTAAAAGTCCCGTTGTATTGTATGGGGAACTAAAACTAGCAGCACATGTAGGGGAGGAGTTAGGAGGACAAGAATGGATTGATACAGAGAAAAAAAAAAATTCAAAGGATTATTATTATTATTATTATTATTATTATTTTAACGCTAAAACTAAATGGGCTTTGTGGGGGGTAGTGCTGGGCTCTCAAAAGTTGGTTGAAATAAGAAATTCTTGTTATTTTTTATTGGATTATTTGGCTCATCAGATTGGTTTTTGATATTACTGTGACAACTGTAGGTGTTAAAATGTCATTTTCTATTATGAATCTAATCAAAAGTAACTTGTGCAATAAAGTGAGAGACGACTATTAAATGACAATTTAGTGGTATACATGGAGCGAGAGATTTTTAAAAAAATTGAGAATGATGCAATTTTACAACACTTTTAAAATATGAAACCCTCGAGAATTCAGTTGTTCGAGCTTACAATTATTGATTGAGATTGTATCATATTTTTTTTTTATTATTATTTTGGGTTTTATTTGATTATATTTTCATATGTATATGATTTTTAAATTTTAGTGCATTTATATATTAATTGAAGAATTTTCAATATTATTTAATTAAATATTAATAAGCGATCATCTCGCTATTGCGATCGTTGATGGTCAATGGTCAACGATCGCCCTACCTCACCAATATTTATTGATCCGCCAACGGTCCTTATCATTTATTTTTTAATTAAAAATTGTAAAATAATTAAATTGCCCTCATCTTTAAATAAACAAATAAAAAAAGTAATTGCAGTCAAAGTCCTAAAATCTTCACATAGTGAAAATGAGTTCCAATTTAAAATAATTTGAATATATTAACAAAAAAATAATAATAATCTTCCTAAAAAAAAATTATTTTTCTCTTAGCTGTGTTTAATCTAGAACAGTTAAGATTGATTTTTGGATTAAGATATTAAATGAACCCTCTAATAAAAGAAGAAATCACATCTCTAGACATCATTTTGTGAGGCAAAAGAAACTTGAACAAAATCAGAGTAAAGTTTAAAAGTTAATACAGTGTGTTTATATATAATCAACAACAAGAAGATATAAAAAAAAATTGTTGAAAATAGCTAAATCCTTAAAAAATCTCTTATAACTTTTTTGAAAACAAAAAGATATTGGAACATAAAGTTTGATTATAGGAAACTAGCTAAACCCCTGGATAGTGTTGCAGTGTGATGGGGGAGAATGAGTAGTGATGGTGGTGGTTGGCGGCAGTGTGCGGAATTGGATTGGGATGAATAATTTTTAAATTTTTTTTTTGTTTTTCTATTTTTTATTCTTTTCTTACATTTTTTATGCTTTTACTTCTCTTTTTAATTATTGTTGTGGTGGTGGGGGTGGGGGTGGGGGCAGGGGTAAATGGTGTTAATTGGAAAGAAGAAATATTTTTCTTATGTAAGTATGTTTTAAATTGTTTTATGTGATACTCACTTGTATTTTTTAAAAATTTGGAACTTTAACTACAATATTTATTTTTTTATTATTTTTATTTTTTATTTAAAGAGGAGGGGAAAGTATTGATTTTACAATGTTTTACTGGAAAAATAGATGGTGATGACCTTTTTTGCAAAGAAGATAAAAGAAGGGGACTTTTTGCGCAATAAAGGCAAACGATAGGGACGTTATGCACCAATTATCCATATTTGATAGAAGGAAATGAAAATGACCAATTCAGTAAGAAAAATGTTGAAATGAGGGTGCAATTGCCAAATTTAAAATGATATGGACAATTTACTCAATGATTATAAACAATTGGGACGTTTTGTTCTAATTAACCTAGAATTTAGTAAAATTAGTGGTTGCATCATTTTTTTCCTTTTCATATAACTTTTTATAAAAATAAAATTAGAATTCGGTAAGGAAACTTTTTACACAGACAATTCAAAAAATAAAAGATAAGGAGACCAAAGGAACCTGCTCATATCTCTGATAAAGATCTCTCTCTCTCTCTCTGCAAAAGCGGGAAAGAGTACTTGAAGTGAGGAAACAAGAGTAAACAACAAGATACTTAAACAATTCTTAAATATATGCCACAAATCCAAAGGCATCTTAAAAGCATTTCTTATTGACTAATTGTTCTTATAATTTATCCATTTCTTATACCTTTGCGACAGCACTTTATATTACTAATAATAATAATAAAGAATTCAAAATTTTATCTGTTATTCTGTCAAGTATAATTAATATTGTGAACCAAACATCAATATATTTTTCACATATATGTGCGCTTCATGACTCGTTAGCAGAGGTCAAGTGATGTGAGTTGTTTTGTTTTTCGTCCAATGTGGGCACGAAATGGGCATGTCATGTGAAAATTACTAATTAACTTTATTTGCTCTCATTTAATGCACGTAGGACCAATACAATAATTATAAATTGATGTGCCTTAGCCAGCCTAGACTATTTAAAATACTCATGTATCATATCCCAACACAAAATTTGGGTACATAAATCCTATACTAAGCTGATAATTAATATATTTTAAGTTGCTGCCTTTTGTAATGATCTTAAGCTACAGATGTTAGCATAAGTGTGTTAATTATAATCAGCTTTTGTGTTTGATTATATTTCTAATTGGGCTATATTTTCCACAGATAGCTTTCAACTGGGCCAATTATGCATTTTACCTGCAATGAAGCCAAAGTGGAAACGGGGGACCAGCAAATTCAGTTCGATCAACTGATTTATCCCGAATGAAGTGTATGAATGGTGACCAAGTCCGCCACACAGTGTCTAATATGGATCGACAAAAAATTGCATTTGTTTTACCCGCCCATGTAGGTATGATGGTGTACAAGGAGATCGCTCTGCTTGACCACGAGAACTATGTTGAATAGACAAATTCAGCGTTCAAGAACTTGCTTGTACTTTTCATTCCACCTTGTACCTATTAGCTTGTTAATCCCGACTCTTATTGATTTATTTATTGTGGCTTATAACAAAATACAAAATTGTAGTTGGTCATCCACCCCTATACAAAATTGTAGTTGGTCATCCACCCCTAACGAGGGCTCAATTCTTTCTTAATAGTTGATCTTTAAATCTCAATAAAAGTTATGTTTTTGGTGGTTTGAAAAGTTGACTATAACTTGTAATAAATCCAACGTTGTAAATTTATTTCTATTCATTGAGATTGAGGAAAAAAAAAAGTTATCGAATATTACCTTTTATTTAGCAATTCAAATATGTTGTTGTGGTTAAAAGTTTTTTAAGCATATCTGTACCAGTCAGTGATAAGGAGCTCCACAGGATTTTCTTTTCTTTTTCTTTTTTGTGTGACACTAGAATGGACATACGCCCCGAAAATAACAACAAAGTACATCAACAAATTTGGACAGCACTGGAGACTACAGGCAGGGTAATGAGTGGCTTTGCATGCAATTTTTTCAGTGAAAGTGAAGGCATTGAATGAAAAGGCAGTCTTATATTTCTATGGATTTACACTGGAAAAAAAAAATAAAAAATATATAGTTACCATCCATCCATTCATATATGCAAGAAAAGCTGCAAATCATATAGCATTAAATAGTTAAAGATCAAACTCTAAACTGAATCTAAATGTAATTCCCTACTACCAATGCAATTTGTAAAAAGTTATTATAATTTAACATAGAATTGCACAAATTTCACTGCCCCATCATGTACAATTCTCCACACCCACAATACATAGATGAAGAAAGAACCAAAGAACACAAGATTTAAACCATGCACCCCACTAACCCACCCACCCCAAAACTCTACTCCAGTCAATATGACAGAAACCAACAATGAAAAAATTAGGAACCTAGCTTAGCTAGCTCATAAACTTCTAGCCATCATTTCCTGGAATCTCCTGTAAGACTCTTGTTTCTCCAACCTGAACTTCTCATGGCAGTTCTGAATGAACAAATCGGCAAGTCGATCAATTTCATTGCTGGGATTCTCATGACCCTTCTCCTCAAGCCACCGGAGATACGCCGAAAGCTCCGAACCCTCGTACTCAGGCGTACGAATAATCGAATTCCTAGTGGAATCATAGTAATCATGGTCAGCGGAGCAACCTTCCAGCACCGGCATTGTTACCGGCATGACATGAGAGGAACACCAATTGTAGTGCAATCGAAATGAACCAAAAAAGAGTTTGTGCTTATTCTTGTTTCGTTTCAAGGCTGGGAATTGTATAAAGTGAACCAGTTGAAGATCTTTAAGAACTTCAACTAGAATTGCTTTAGCTTTCGCGACAGCACGAGCAATGCGGTACAAGTGTGAGAGAATGAAAGTTTGCAGTAGGGTTTTCATTTTCATGGAGCTAAAGGAAGAAGAAGAAGTTTTCATGGAGAAAATATGAAGGGAGTTGAGGGTTTTGAGAGATGAAGAGCCAGCCATATTTTTGTTTTCTTTTTTTTTTTTTTTCTCTCTCTAGAGGATAATCAGTAATGTAAGAGTGGATTTTATAAAGGATCTTGGTTTCGAAATTGCCACTTGTTATTAGGTGATTTAAATAAAGTGCCAACAACTTTGCAGATTGAGAAGTGAGACTTTTTCTTTCTGTTTGGTCATTTGCTTATGACTTGTTTGGCGGGCGAAAAATCGATACAATGCGTTGAATACCATATTTAAATGAATACACATTTTTACTTTTAGATAAAATAGCTCAATGTGATCACAGAACTAGAGTGTCCTTTCTCTAACCGTTCAAGGTTGTACTTAAGGTAGTTAAAAAAATCAAAGGGGACAAGTGTACATACTAGCCGAACAAGTCCGAACTATGTTTTTCAGTTCACATAATTACTAGCCCGCTATGTATCTTTGAACTAATTGTCCTTGTGTGTAATTCAAAAGATAAAAGAGAGGGTAGTTCACATGATTAATGCGTTAAAGAACAAACTGTCATGTGTACGTTAAGTAGGGCGACTTTTCAGTAACCTTCACTATGAATAGCATTATTTAGTCCAATATATTAAATTTTTTAGTTTGAGTAAAATAAAAGAGACAGATGAAAAAGGCCAATTCTTGCGGCTGAGGTTTAGGAATTAGGCAGAGATAGCGAGAAACTCCATGAGATAAACAAGGCCGATTCTACGCCGATACTACAAACCCAATGACATTATTATATACACTCTGTGACTCAAGCTGCGAAATATTTATTATGTTTTAATCAGACAAATTTTGTACTTATGTATTCTACTTTTTCTAAATTATTGATCCAATTAATATTCATTTAAAAAGTTTTTTCATATCGAAATGGTTATGAAACAGGCCTCCGTGTCCTCCGACGGTGCAATGTGCTTCTACTATTCCGATAAACAAATGCTACCTGCGAAATGAGGTTGATGCTTTTTCCCCGTTTTACCTTCGACGTAAGAATTAGTAAACGGTTTAAGAACATAGTTTTAGGAAGAAAATATCGAATGTGTATTCAAATAGCCAGATTTTTAAGATCCATACGTGTCTTGTCTTATGAATAATTATAGGTTTTTGAAACCATGCAATTGTTGGGCGGTTATCATGCCTAGTGTCCCACGTTGCACCTCCCACCACCTCCACGTTTTGAGTGGAGGACCTCCGCCTATCCAGCGATTGGTTGTGTCCATGATAACCGTTGAACGGTTCCCATTCAACTCAATAATATTTTTATGATTAAGTGTTGTATTGATCTCGTAGTGGTAGATGGCCTGGCATGCAAGTGAAGGGCCTTGTAGTGGTCGAAGGCCAGTGTTGACGTAAAGGATCTCGTAGCGGTAGACGATCCAGCATAAAGGGGCCTAGGCCTAGGATGTGAGTAAAGAGCCTCAATGGTCGAAGGCAAGCATGGACGTTGAGGGTCTTGTTGCAGTAGACGGCCCAACATGAATGTAAAGGTCTCGTAGTGATAGTCGGCCTAGCATGGAGTACTTTACGTAGAGCGTAGATTGAGTAACATTTTCCTTATCGCCTATAGAAAATAATTGTTGAATCCACCTAACAGTAAGATGTGTGGTAAACTTCGGGTGAAAAATGTATGGTAATTAAAAATTAATTAAGCAAAGGCTAGTGAAGACTGCAGTGTAATATTGGTTAGTTTTATCTAATAAGAAATAATTAAAACGCCGTAGAACGTAATCCAAGCTGACACAGGTTTGGATTGACCACTTCAAGACTAAAAACAAGATTCTCCGTTGTGATCGAACAAGATAACTTCATGAATTTAATGCATAATCTTCTATCCCTTTCTGGGTTCTAAAAACAATAATCATTTTAATTTATTATGATTTGTGAAAATTTGAAATTAAATAATTTCATATATGATGTCAAGAAAGTACATTCTTGCATATAACCGTCAAGAAACAAACATAAATCCTTGAACAAACAACAAAATCATAGATCAGCCAAAAATTTCATATGTCCAAATTCCAATATCGAGTAGAATGTAGGAACCTCGACTAACAAATAAACATATATGGAGTCTAAAAGTTAAAAAACAAGCAGCTAGTATAAGATATGTAATATCGTTTGTTTAGTAATTCTTTGAAGAGGTCAAATACATAGAACTCATAGTATGAAAAAATTAATAATAATAAAAACACACACACACAATGATTAAGGTCATTTTTAAGATTAGGAGTTCCATTTTAAAATGTTAACCTTATTAACAGTAGTAACACAAATTCTTATAAGTTGGTTTATATTTTTTATTTTTACTCGATGTGAGATTTTATTCATTAACATGTCCCGCAAGATGGTGGCTCGTCTGAACAAATCAATTTTGAAATTCGCGTACTCATTTTTTTTTTAAGTTTTAATCGGATCGAATTGCTCGTTAGATTTTAATAAGATCTGATACTATATTAAGACATAAAGTTCAATTTTATAATGTCAATCTTATTAAGAGATATAGCTCCAATCCTTATAAATTGATTTTTTGTTTTTCATCTTTATTTGATATGAAATTTTATGTATTAACAATCATACATGAATGTGAACTCTTATGTACATGAATTGTGAAAATGAAAAAGACAATATTATAAGGGGTGTGGAAAAAGATGTTTACGAGATTGAAAGAGATTGTTGTGGTAGAGAGAATATAGGAAAAAGTATATAAAGCAAATGGGACTTGTTAGAGTAGGTGGAACATGAAACCAACTTTAATGTGTACTAAAAGATACATTCAGTCACATTAGAAGATTGGAATGCCATCACTCTTTCCTTTATCATATTCCCTGACCATTTATCACCATCACACAAAGTCTCCTCCAATTCAACACTTCATTTCACTTTCTAGGTATTCCCAATTTTTAAAGTTCCATTTGTAGTTTGAAATTTTGTACCTGTGTCTAGACGTGTAAACCAAGTAGTATTTAATTAGCACAACCCTGTTTTGAGGTGTTCCACGTCGAGACACCCGCGACCTGATGCTGCTTGTGCTGGCCAAAGCCTACGAAGCTATATATATTTTCTTGCATAAGATTACTTAGTTTTTTTTTCTCTAAAAATATTTGTCGTGTGAGCCTAGTAAAAGGCATGCCCTACTGATGCTTGGGCTACCAGACATATTTTGACGCCCCTACTCAACTCGTAGTTAAATTTCTACTCTGCTAAACGTAAAAAACTTTATAGAACTGTACAAATTTGAATGAACTATCGAGGTGGAATTGATAAACCCAATTGACACTTCACATAGAATATATCGAATCACAATTTTACATGTTCGGAGAAGGTGAATCACTATATACGTATGATAGTAATTTGTGTACTCCAAATTTGGAATTACTTAACTGGAATTAAAGATGATATCATATATACGACAAGGCAAAATATTAGTTTAGGATTGCAAAGCTGTGAAGATCCCCTAAATCCTCTTTCCTTTGTAATGCAAGATGGAGGCCAAACATAACAAGAATAAGTTGTAATGACTCTTTTAGTGCGTTTGGGAACTTTACCGTTGACAGAAAGTAACATTAATCATTGGAAACCTTAATGACTTCACCTAATTAATCATTAGCACATGGAAAGCTGGTTATAAAGGGCTTTAGTGATATAAGCCAATTGTTTTCATTAAACAATGATGCATTTGCATATATATATATATATATATATATATATATATATATATACAAGAATACGTGAGAGAAAGATTTAGCAAATAAATGGTGACAAGAAACTAACGATAGCAGTTTCATCATCCCCACCACATTCAACGCATGCTATCTACGTTAGTAGAATGGTAATTCATGGCGTCTATTTTAATAATTTCATATTGGTTAAAGATAAAGTTAATGACCATTATAAAGGTATGGAGTACGTACAGATTGACATTTTAAGATAAAGCTTCAAGATCAATATGGTATAAGTGTTAGTTCGATGCCATTCGAGCAATGTTTTATAAATGACATCATGAATTAACATTCGATTATTCGCATGTTTCAATTTTGTAACAATAATATAAAGCTCCATGATCATATACATATGATGTCACAAATTGTATAATTGATGGTTCGAGTATAGTGAGAAATAATTTATGACTAGATCAAAATATATCGTTCACGATCGGTACATAAAGTTAGACACTTTATATTGATAAGACTGCATTATTTTTTTGAGGTTTGTTTAGATTTGGGAATAAGAACAATAATGTGTTTTGATGCACGTTGAACAGGACCGCATCAATGACTTATTTGTGATCGCTCGAAATGATAATATACCCCATTATCAAATGAATCACCTAAATCTTGAGCGAGTAATGTATCTCTGATTGTTAGTTTAAGTTTTTTGAGGTACCAATGAGTGAAGTCTTAATTGGAAAATCGATCTCGGTACAACAAAAATCAGGATGAAACAGTTAGAGATTATATACTTGAAATAATGGAATCCGTCAATCTGTTAGTCATCACGATGAGACGATCGTCACTCCGATGCATTTTTTAGGCATTTGAACTTGGGCTCAGAAGTTTGGACTCTATATTGTGATTTGTTCACAACGGATTTACCTTATGAAAATGGGGTTTGGAGGGCTATAAATGTTGGAAAGGCAAAATGGTCATTTTTCGATTTCAACATATTGACGATGAAACGGGGTTGACTTGTAGAATGAGGATTGAAAGATATTGTTATTGAATCATAATTTACTTCCATAATTATTGCTCGACCCGAGAGTGCAATTTCGACTTTTGGATAGAATAAGTCAGGATTAATAAATGTATCTTGACTCAATTAGAAAAGTCTATTGGAATTTGGGTCTTTTGAATCCGGTTAAGTCCCTCTCTTAGCTCTAATATAAGTGTGAGACTAATTGGCATATTACAATAAAATTCAAGGAAAATTCTGCAGTTATGAAATTCTAATTGAGTATTATAAATATGTCATTTGTGGCACATATCTTAAGATTAGGGTTAGCCACATTCTCTCATTTTCCCAAAAAGGAAGGTACCTAGAGGTAGAGAACAAGTGGGAAGATTTAAGGGATGAATCATTGGTTAGAAAAGTGGAAGGCCATTTAAAGTTCCTTCAAAGTTATTATCTTACCCTTATGTGCGAGGATTTAAAAACAAAATCCAATGACCTCAAGGTGATTTAAGATCTATTATCCATTTAGATTTAATTTTCAAAGGAAAAACAATTTCTCTTGTGATTAAATTTAAAAACCCACATACACTATCATAGTCGATGGTTATAGAGATACTTGAGTTGGATTAGTTTTTAAAATTTTAGTGTAATATATATTTTTAGTAAGGGTGGTGTTCGGTTATTTGATTTGACATGTTTATTGCTTTTTTATGAATAAAGTAGATATTCATATAACCACTTTTGGTTTTGGAATATCTCCTTCCCATTCTTGTAGTTTATTTTAATATCTCTAGATAAATGTAAGCCATAAGACACTAGGGCTTCATGTATTCATTTATCATGTTTCTACACTTTTGCATCAAGAGAAGATGATGAAATTTTTGGTTCCAAATCGTTGTTATGTTGCTGTTTTTTTCGGAGGCTTGGTGTTTCGGAGATGAAAAACTTATGACATGGAAGTGTTTATTGAAAGATTGGGATAAAAGTGATATAGGAAAAACAAGAGCAAAACCATGGTGGAACCATCACATTGGCTGCTGCGACTGGAGCATCAGGAACCATTGTAGTCAAAAGCAGTAGCAGCCTCTATTGATGTCGACCGTGACAATAGCAGAAGTTGCGACCACCGCTTATTCAACGGCAGTGGCAGCCCCAAAACCGCCATCGGTACCTTTGGGTATGGTGGAGAAGGGTGGTGGAGGTGGTACCATAATGGGTTTGGTAGTGTTAAAGTCGGGCTTATTTTAAATTTTTGGACTTTTCTTGGAGACTTTGGCTAATCTTGTTCGATAAAGGCTTTTTGTTTAAAATATGAAACTCAAAAATTAAATGACATTTCATGAATTGGACTATAAGATAATTGAAGAATTGAGTCGGAATGTGGCCCAATAGAATACTTTAATTCTTATTCTATTTAAATTCTTTGGATGGGCCATAAGTAATTATAATCCATTTATTTATTGCTTTATGGATGATGAATGAATGTATATTATTACATGTCACATAGATTAAAAATAAGTGACCACTATACTAAAATTATATGCATTGGTATTGTATAATTTTTTCATCACTCTAAATTAATTAGTAGTGATTGAAAAATTATATTTAATATTTTTGTTCCATTATACTTGTTTATATTTGGCCGTTAGATTAATATATGAAAACTCAACGATTTAAAATAATAAGTGAGAGATGATTTATAGGCATGTATAAACCTACAGCCTCCTCTGTTATCCAATTTGTTATTAAAATACATATTTGTTTTATTGAATTACACCAGCCTCCTTAAAGGAAGACTACGCTATTTTATATTAACGAAAATTGGATTTAAAAATAGAATATTTTAAAATTAAATATTGGGGTGATTATCTTACAGATAACATCTCATCCATTTCAGATATTTTAAAATTATTAACAAATGTTAATACACTTATATTTGAAAATTTTCAAATGACTTCCTACAGAAGATCCCAACAATATTGATAGGCTAAATAATTATCCATCCTCATTTTATTGTGGCATGAGATGCTTAGTTTAATATGAGTGGAAGGTTCCAATCTTGCCGGCAATTACATTGAACTCCTATAGAGTGCGTGTTAAAAGTTGCAAGGAATTTAGGTCTTTGATTAAAAAATATAGTTTTTGGTCTATATTTGCATACTCATATACATGTATCATAACACGATTAATGTTTATTTTATTAATACGTGAATCATTAATTTCACGGAAAATATTGTTTAATCTATTATTAGTAATACTTAAAAAAAAAACTAACTTGTGGGAGAAAACTATGTTGACCGGAAAGGAATCTTAACATTATTCTTACTGTTGAAAAATACAAATTTGTGTTGATTGAAATTTGTCCATAGGCCCCTAAAGATGACTCCTTGGAATCTTTAAAGACTGCTTGTGAAAAGTGTGTCATTTTGATGAGATGACATGTTGCTACATTTTGGCATCCATGTCAAATGTATTGCAATAGAAACATTATAATACGAAAACTCTTTTGACATGATAGAAAGTTTTCAAGAGATGTTTGGATATCAAAACTAACAAGCTAGACAAGCTTCCATTAGGCAATCATGAACACGTGCATGAAATTAGGCACATTCGTGAGGGATCATCTGTTAACCATGATTGGTCACTTCAATGTTTGGAAATTATAGGAACGAACATTGATTTCGAGATACAAATTGACATGGTTCTTGAGACTCTCCCTGAGATGTTTTCACAATTCAAAGTTGATAATAATCTAATCAAAATGAACATGTCTTTGACGGAATTAATAAAAGAGCTCTAAAGAGCAAAATCTGTTTTAAAGGCCAAAAGTGGAGATGCTTTAATTGTGATGGCTGGACCTTCTCATCCTACATTTTCTGGTGGAAAAGGAGGAAACAAGATGAAGAGGACAAAAAAAAGAAAGAGTACAAGTCAAAAGGGAAGAAAACTAGCACCAACGAGAAACCAAAGGGAAAATGTTTCATATGGGAACAAAAGGATAATTGGAAGAAGAATTTTTTTAGTTCACCTAGCTAAGGAGAAGCGATCATTGAGTCATGCTTAGTGGTTGACTCTACTAATACCTGAGTTGTAGATTCTGGAGCCACTAATCATGTTTGCAATTCTTTGCATAGGTTTCAGATAATCAAGAACCTCAGTGAAAGGGAGTATACCCTAAGGGTTAGCACGAGAGAAATAGTGTCTGCCAAGTTGTTGGCACCCTTACTTTAGATTTTGAAAATCGTAAACATTTGATTCTAGATGAGTATTATTATGTTCCCGAACTTACATGGAACTTAGTTTCCTTTGTACTTTTACATCATGTTGGTTTTTCGATACTTTTCACCTGTTCTACAGTGGTGATTAAGTTTCTGTTATATGTTTGAGTCATATGGTTAACAATCTCTTTATGTTTTATGATTGGTGAATGATGGATCTTTAACTGAGTTAGAGGTAAAATCCATACCAACTTGTGAATCTTGTATAGAAGGTAAGATGACCAATAGGCCTTTTGAAGATTAACGACTGAGGGCTAAAGAAATTTTGGAATTAGTACATTTTGATGCTTGTGGACCCATTAGTACTTGGGCTAGAGGAGGATATGAGTACTTCGTTACCTTCACAAATGATTACTCTAGATTTGGATGTATATACCATATGTCTCACAAGTCTGAGGTTTGGAAAAATTAAAGGAATTTCGAACGGAGGTTGAGAAACAATTAGGTAAGAGCATCAAGATACTTCAATCCGATCAGGGTGACTAATATCTATCCCAAGAGTTTAAGGTCTATTTATTAGATAACGGAATATTGTCCCAATTGAGTGCACCAAGGATTTCTTAATGAAATGGCATCTCGAAAAGAAGAAATCAAACTCTTTTAGATATGGTGAGATCAATGATGAGTTATTCCTCATTGCATATTTTCTTTTGGGGATATGCACTACAAACAGTCATTTATATCTTAAATTTGGTACCATCTAAGTTGGTTCCCAAAACACCTCTTGAATTATGGAATGGGCGCAAACCTAATTTACACCACATTCGAATATAAGGGTGTCCAACACATGTGCTAAAGGGAAAAACAGATAAGATGAAATCAAGATCAAAGGTTTGAATCTTTGTAAGATATCCAAAAGGAACAAGATGTTATTACTTCTATAGTACTCTAGATAAGAAGGTATTTGTTAATGCAAATGTAACCTTCTTAGAGGACAAGTATATAGAAGAACACAAGTCCAGTAGTAAGATTCTATTGGAAGAGGTGTTAGAACATTGTTTAAAAAACTCAGTTCCAGATTTTCGCATAGAATCGAACAATGATGACTTGGGACCTCCTACTCAACTAATGGTCGCTAATGAGGTAAATGAACAATTGAGGCCCATAGAACATCATAGAAAAATAGAACCAGATGTAGTAGGGAATGAGGTACCCGTTGTTCAACTTTCATTTGCTTATCATGATAGAAATAATAAGAAGGTTGGTCCTAACCAAAGTCAGGACCAAACAGTAGGATGAGATGAATGACCTTTAGTCAGACAGGATAATGAGGCATCTCCAACCATTACTCGTAGTGGGAGAGTTGTGATACCATCTTCTAGATACTTGGGAAATGTGTTTAAAGCTCTTTGCTACCCTGGCTAGTATGTGCCCTTAACCCTTGCCCTCGGGAAGGATAAAGAGTAGAGTTGTTTTGCCTTACTATTTGGAGAGTCTTATCAAGCGATCTCTACTGAGCAAGAAAAAGATCACACTTCATTTAAAGAAGCGATGGATGATGTAGACTTTAAATCATGAAAGTCTACCATGAACTCGAAGTTGGAATTCATGCATTCCAACAAGTTGTGGATACACCTAATGGAGTCAAACCTATAGAGTGAAAGTGAGTCTATAAAAAGAAAAGAGGAGTAGATAGAAAGGTTGAAACTTCTAAAGCAAGGTTAGTGACCAATGGTTTTACCCAAAAAGAAAGTATTGATTACGGGAAACCTTCTCATCAGTTGCCATTCTTAAATCTATTGAATTCATTTATCCACTGTCTCTCATTATAACTATAAGGTGTGACAAATGGATGTAAAAACAGAACTTCTAAATTGACATCTTGACAAAACCATCTACATGATGCAACCTAAGGGGTTTATGAAAGAAGGACATGAAAGAAAATTATGCAAGTCGGAAAGGTCCATTTATGGACTTAAACAAGCATCCAAGTTTGGAAATGTCAAATTTGATTAAACTATTAAGGCATATGATTTTGACCAAATCTAGATGAGCCTATGGATGACATTATACTCATTGGAAATGATGTACGGACATTATCATTGTAAAGAAATAGTTGTTACGAAAGTTTGAAATGAAAGAGTTGGGCGAAGCTAGTTATGTTTTTGGCATCCGTATCTTATAAGATAGGAAAAATAGGCGGGTAGCATTATCTCAAGCTTCATATATTGACAAAATATTGTTTAGGTTTGCAATGCAAAACCCCAAAAAGGGACAACTTCCCTTTTGGAACATTCTCCCAAAACTCAAATGAAAATAAATAATATGAAGAAGGTTCCTTATGCTTCGACTGTTGAGAGCTTCATAAATGCTATACCTTGCATTAGACTAGATATTGTTATGTCTGGCCATTTTTAGTCATTATCAATTTAACCCGGGATCAGAACACTAGATAGCGTTGAAGCATATACTCAAGTACCTTTAGAGAATGAGAGATTATATGCTTGTCTATCCAGGATATGATCTAAATCCTATTGGATATACTTATTCCAATTTTCAATCCGATCGTGACTCTAGAAGGTCCACATCGTATTTAGTATTTATACTAGAAGATGAAGTTGTAGCATGGAGAACCATCAAGCAATCTTGTATGTTTGATTCCACCATGGAGGCATAATATTTAGCTACTTGTGAAGCTGCTAAAAAGTTGTATGGTTTAAGAAGTTTCTCTTGTACCTTGATGTGGTACATTTGGCAATGAAACCTATAACACTTTATTGTGATAATAGTGGAGCGGTTGCTAATGTTAAAGAACAAATGAGTCATCAGTGTGGCAAGCATCTTGAGAGAAAATACCACTTTATTAGGGAGATTGTTCATCAAGGAGATGTGAAGTTTAGCAAGATTGCATTAGCAGATAGTCTTACGGATCCGTTCACTAAGAGCTTACTAGATAAGGGCTTTGATGGGCATTTTAAAAGGATGGGTATTCTTGATATCTCACATATACTGATGCGAACCACGTAGCAATGGTGACTACGAAACCCACAACTAGATTGATGCAGACTTACCCTGCAAAAATTGACTGTAGCCTCCATTGTCGGTCATAGCAAGGATATGAAATAGTCCATCGCTTCTAGGATGTAGG